>PVLC010005383.1:0-49538 GCA_004027655.1 Graphiurus murinus | reverse complement strand
GCTTATTTTGAAACAGGATCTCATTAAATTGTAGAGGGCCTCACTAAGTAGCTGAGGCTGGCCACGAACCCGGATCCTCCTGTCTCAGCATCCCAAATACTGGGATTATAAGCTTGGGCCACCATGCCCAACTAATCCCCTTTTTTAGAGTTCAGGTTACTCACATTTCATTGGTGGGTGCTGGGTGATGCCTGTGCTTGACCACAGGCCAGACAGTTTTAGGAATCCTGTTTACTCAGCATATCTCAGGAAATCCAGGTGGAGAGATGAGCCATTTTGATTAAAAGTATAAGTCTATTGAGGACTTTTGCTAAGAAAGAATAACCTCTGTAGGGTGAAGTTAACTGTAACAGTCTGGGGTGTTTCCATTGGTTATTTTAGCTAGTTGTAGGCAAAAATAGCTAGAACTGCACTGCGGAAAGCTTAAGTTTTATTTACAGGTAGAAAGGGGAGACAGAGCAATTAAAGTACTACATCAGAGGTAATGCAGTGGATTGCATTGAAAGTAAGACACTGAGGTCTCTGAACATTTTTATAAGAATTCATTATCTTTTTCTTCCCACCTTGCTTAGCCAATAGTCTTTTCCCACCAAAAGCTGGTACAGGCCTGTTATCTCTATGTTAGCCTTTACTAGCTTTCTTTGTTCATCTTCACATGGAGAGGACTGGCGTCATTGATTAAAATGTGTTACTGGGTTAGCAAGGTCAGAGGGCTGCATGGTAGAAGCCAGCTTTGTTCTTTCTCTTAAATTTTAAAGTGTGCATTACTTTCCCATGTCCTTGGTGAGTTTCTCAGCTTTTCCTTATCTATATTCACTAGAAATTACTTATGTTAGAAACTTGTTTTATAATGAAGACAAGCAAGACAAGAATATCATCTTAAAGTATAGGGGTTTGGGCTTAACTATTTTTGTATTAATATTGAGTTAATATAGCTTGCTCTTCATCATGTAACATTAGTCTAAACTATTGTGAGTCTCTATAATTCTTAAGTGCAGGTATGTCTGTTCTTAGCATTCAGTGTTGCTGGGCTAATAGCCAACTTTTAGCTGACCAAGGTCAACGTTGGCTGCAGCTCTTGGCTGACAGCTTAGAGACAGAAAAGGATTTTGTAGTTCTGCCCAAGTATGAGAGCTTGTTCTTATTAGCAATACTGCCCTTTTTAGTAATCAATATAAGCTCAATCCTCATCATTAAGGATTATGAAGTGTTTAGATTTTAAAGTTTAGCTTCTTCCTTTCTAGTTTTTCTCTTCTACACATTAGTTTTATTTTTCCTATCCTAAATACCTGTTTCTTGTAAACCCTTAAGAGTTCTTTTGAACACAATCTTTTCCTCCATCAAATGTGAGCATTTGATGTCATCTCACTTTTGCTCCGATTCAATTGTGACTGATCTTCTCCATTATTGGACAAGCAGCAGCATTGTGGACACAGTAATGGGCTGTGGTCTAGGTTTGAGTCACCCTGCCTGTGCACTTAACCTTGTGTTATTGTGAGTGAATTAACATCTTGGGTTAGCCCAATAATCAGTTTCTTCCTCCATAGTTTGCAAGGCTGTTGAGAGATAAGTGAAACTGTAAAAGGAGTTTGGAGGTGGCACATAGGGGATCTGACCCACTTCCCCCATGCCAGCCGACTTCCTCACCCAGAAGTTTCATCTGATTTTTTTTTTACTACTGAAAATGCTGCCTCCCAAACTCAAAAGAGGATGAGAAAGGTAGAAACATGTTAGATTAATAGGCAGAGTCAGATTAACACCTAATAGGTAGAGTTAGTGATGAGCATTCCCCTATGAGGCTAAGCAAAAGGGATGTCCTATGCATGTTCAAATTTAAGATCAAGTTGGGCATGGTGGTGCACACTTGTAATCCTGGTAACTGAGGAGGCTGGGAGAGTAGGATTGAAGGTTCACAAGGCCAGCCTGAGTATTTAGTAAGACCCCATTTCAAAATTAAACAAAAATGGCTACGGTAGGATAGAAGAAATAAGTAGGTCGAAAGGAGACAGGAAGGGAAAAACATAACTTTAATATATAAAGCCTGAAACTGAAGTGCTTCAGCCTCTACTCCACAAACCAGTTCTCTTGGCCAGGCCTAACTCTCCTGCATTCCTGGCAAATCTGTAAATCTTAGAGTTAACTAAAAGTATAATTGCCGTATGCATTGATAGCAAGACAGGTACAATATTTTGAAAAACCTACAATTTAGGACACTCCAGCTTACCTATCACTTAATAAGAACCCCAATTCAGCCTGAGGACCCTAAGGTTGACCAGACCACCATAATCTGCCTTGGGGACTACAGAACTGAGATCATCTACCCTAAAGCTGATCAGACCACCAGACAAACTGCCTCGGGGGCTACTGGACTGAGATTATCCTCACATACCTCCTCTAGCCCACCTCTCATGAGATTCCCCTACAAGAAGAGCCCTGAACTCCCCAAATGCCCTTCCTCATCTTGAGGTCACCTGCATTCTATTGAATGTATCCCCCACCCACACACAGAAAAAAAATCTGTCCGTGTCTCTGGCACATGTTGAAATTCTTTTCTGTCATGTTAGTCAAGGACCCTGCAGATCTTGAGCTGAGGATTGACCCCAACAGGTGTAGTTCAGAGAGAATGCCCCTGGGGGTTCAATCTCTAGGACCTACACACACATTTTAAATCTGTTCTAATGAAAAGGTAAAAATGTCCTAAAGATAAATTTATTGAACTGGAACATATTGACATTCATTTGTGTATATGTGTATTTAAAAATTAAACAATAGTTTTTCAATGTGCAAAATTTGTAAAATACACCTAAAAAGATTAATCCTAGTAGAAATATCCTCTTAGTAAATCATCTTTCAGATCTGCTATGGGGTAGGTTAAATAATATTTTATACAAAAATGAGGTAGGATAGAAAAAATAGATAAAAAGACAAACAGAAAGCTATTGTTTTGGAACCTAGAAACCTCACTCTTATCTTCACCTTACAGGGCCTTTTTAGGCAGAAGTCCTCAGAGGCCCACACTTTTAATCATAATGGTCCCTCTCCTCACCTGAGATTCCTGGAGATGCTTGGTAAAGGATCCATAAGGAAGTTCTGACACTTGGTCAGGTCAGGTTCTGGTGCCACCCAGTCACCACCAACTGAGGATTCTGAGGAAGTCCAGGCTTCCACGCACCCTTCACAGGGTTTGCCTATAAAAGACCTGTGAGACCCCAAAGGCGTTTTCTCCCTCTTGAGATGGCTCATGTTCTCCCTTGCATGTGTATCATACCCCACTTTCCTAAATAAACTTGTATCTTTGACTGGAGACTGCTGAAATTCTGCCATGGCAGCCAAGGACTCCCCCACCATACCCCCATCAATTCCTGAAGTGAGGAAACAACCCATCACCCCCACTCCCAACAGTACTAACTGATGTTAAATCTGTTTTGTAGTTTTGGGGATTGAACACAAAGGTGCTTTACCACTGAGCTATACTACAGATTTACTTTTCATATTGAAACAAGTTCTTGTTAAGTTGATGAGGTTTCATTAAGTTGCCAAAGCTGTCCTCAAATCCTGTCTCAGCCTCTCAAAAGTACTCAGTCATGGGCTACCAACCCTGCATGTTTTTTTGAACGATGACTAACTAATTTAGTTGGGCTTGGTCCTGGATAAAACTCACAATATCAAACTAAATTTTATTTTGTGTATGATACTAGGGATTAAGCCCAGGGATATTCTATCCCTGAGCTACACCCTCAGCCT
Organism: Graphiurus murinus; assembly: GCA_004027655.1. NCBI lineage: Eukaryota > Metazoa > Chordata > Mammalia > Rodentia > Gliridae > Graphiurus > Graphiurus murinus. Next base: position 45,794 of record PVLC010005383.1, on the reverse strand, counting down.
TCTCAAAATTTGAAACACAATCTAAGTTGCTGAAGCAGGCATCAAACCTGTGGATTCTCTTGTCTCAGCCTCCCAAATACTGGAATTATAGGCATGCACTACCATGCCTGGCTGTGACTTTTTTAAATAAAGTCACATTAAATAACCGTTTTTGTATTGCCATGTTCTTTTCAGTGTTACCAAGGCAAAAGGTTAGTAACTTCCTTAGTCAGGTGGTGCCTCTTCATCTAAGGACAGTGTGCTTAGTAAGTGCAGGGGTCAATGATCTACCTTGCTTTACCCCTATTGTATTGGGCTGTATTGGTTGTTCATCAATTATGGGGACTTTAAAGCAGCACAGAGTTTATCCTTCTGGGTCCTGTTAGAAGTAAAAGATTATGGTATCAAAAAAAAAAAAAAAAAAAAAGACACGCATCTGAAAGCAGCTCAGCAAGGTGAATTTTATTTTTTGCAAAAAGGGATCCTGCCACCAGTAAGGTCAGGTGTGCAAAAACATGGCAGAAGCTTGCTGTGTTTTATTCTCTGCGTGAGGCTTCTGTGCAGTGTTCCTATTGGTGGGAACACAGCCTCACAATCTTTACCCATTGGCTGAAGGGGACATCGGGGGAGGGTTTAGCACTCACAATTTCCTGAAAATGCTATCTTTACAAAAAATACAAGCACACAATGGCAGTTTTACAACATGGAGCCCAAGTCAAAATATTCCTTTGATAGAAAAGATCCAATTATTTCTCACAGTCCCAAAGAACATGAGGGAAATAGAGGCAGAAACTACAGCCAGTGTAGCTGTGTGCGATCTCTAAAAGCAAGGCTAGAGTTCACTAAACAGAACTGATGTACTTGAAATCAAACCAAATGAAGACAAATGAACAAGAGAACTATATTTTCTCCAGATGTTTTACGTAGACAATTTGAACACCAAATATAATACAACCCATACGCAGAGTCAGGACTTTTCATTAGAAGACTGTTTGGAGAAGGCTCAGTGGCTCTTCTGGCAGAAGAGGGACACCTACCTGCAGACTGGCAAAGCTGCAGAAGGACATTCAAACATAGGTTCTAACATAATCAAGATCTGGGTCTTGTTTTGGTTCGTGTTGTGCCACATCTTTGCACACTTGTGTTTTGAAAACTTACATGGTAGAAACTAGAAAACTTGGAAAATGGGTGTTAGGACTTCTTGATGCAAGTTTTCCTCATTCTGATTAAGAATTACTATTTTTGTATAGCTACCAATGACTTTCTGCTATTACAGTGCTTTTTTTTTTTTTTTTTTTTTGGGCTGGCGGTGTTTGCCAGGTGGACACCTCCACCGTTTTTTTTTTGTTGTTGTAATAATTTGTACATTGTGAGCATACATCTTTTTTAGGTACAAATTGATAACGACATATGTACACACATTTCTCATTTGACCCCTTCCCCAATTCCCACTCTGCTCCCTCGCCCTCCCTCCCTCTCAGGTTCAGTTCAGTGAATGACCTTGATATAGTTGCGTAAATATATCATTTGCCTTAGGATATCCTCCCCCCGTTTATCCCCATCGGTTAAATCAACTTCTTTGCTCATCGAGAGTCTCTCCTTTTTCATCTGGAGACCCTCCTATGCCCCATCTTCTCCCTAGCATTCGCATATTAGGGAGAACATATGCTTCTTTACTCTTTGTGACTGACTAATCTCAATGTTTTCCAGTTGCATCCATTTCCCTGCAAATAACATGATTTTGCTCTTTATGGCTGAGTAAAATTCCATTGTGTACATATCCCATAGTTTTGTAATCCATTCGTCTGTTGATGGACATCTTGGCTGCTTCCATAGTTTGGCTATTGTGAATTGTGTAGCTATAAACATAGATATGCATTTGTCAGTCTCATAGTTTGGTTTCCATTCTTTTGGGTATATACCCAGTAGTGGTATTGCTGGGTCATATGGTAGGTTCATTCCCATTCATCTGAGGGTCCTCCATACTGTTTTCCAAAGTGGTTGCACAAGTTTGCAATCCCACCAACAAAACCACAGTAATAAAAACAGCATGGTATTGGCACAAAAACAGACATAGACCAATGGAGCAGAATAGAAGACTCAGAAACAGACCCACGTGCTTACAGTCAACTGATTTTTGACAAAGGAGCCAAAAATATACACTGGAAAAAAAGATAGCCTCTTTAACAAATGGTGTTGGCAAAACTGGTTAACCATATGCAGGAAAATGGAAATAAACCCCACTTTCTCACCCTGCACAAGAGTCAACTCAAGGTGGATCAAAGACCTGGAAGTTATGCCAGAGACCTTGCAGCTACTTGAAGAAGGCATAGGCCCAACACTTCAACACATAAGCACAGGTAAAAAACGTTCTCAATAAGACCTCAAAAGCAGAAGCAACTCAAAGGAAGATTAGTACATGGGATTGCATTAAACTGAAGAGCTTCTATGCAGCAAAGGAAACTATCAAGAACCTCAACAGAGAGCCTACAGAGTGGGAGAATATTTTTGCCAGTTACACTTCAGATAGAGGTCTAATATGTAGGATATACAAAGAACAAGAAAATCACAGCTAAGAAAGCAAATAACCCAATCAAAAATGGGCAAAGGATCTAAATAGACACTTCACAAGAAATACAAATGGCCAATAAATGTATGAGGAAATGTTCCACATCATTGGCAATCAGAGATGAAAATCAAAACTACCTTGAGATTTCACCTAACTCCAATCAGAATGGCAATCAAAAAACATGAACAACACCTGCTGACGAGGGTGTGGAGAAGTGGGAACCCTAATACAATGCATATTTCAATAGATAAAACACAATGCTGTGTCCATTGGAACCAACATGCTTAGAACTCAGATTGATTTTCTAGGGTCACCCCCTAATTACAAGGAAGCCAAAAATATGAAATCAGATTCCCTAATAGGAACAGACTGGACATGTTCTCAGTCTGACTGTGCTTCCAATTAGAACCACATATGGCAGGATGATTCTAATAGTCCTCTAGACTTCTTGCCTGCTTCTCAGGAGCTACGTTCCTTTGGTTGTTGGGGTGCACAGAACATGAGCTCACAATAAGATGATGCACCTAAGAATGAGGTTCAAGGACAGTGGAGGAAGAGGATGGATGCTAAAAAGTGACAAAACAAAGCCACATTGGAGCAAAGCCTAACTGGGTGCCAGCTCTATTCCTAATTGCCCCTTATAGTCTAAGAGTTCTATTGTCCATTCACCCACCTAGAAACATTTATCATGGTAGACTCCATAGCCGACACACTTGTCTGAATGTATCCCAAGAGAAAGATTGAGAAAAACATCCAATTTCTGGCTCATTTTCACTTTTCTAGATGAATGGGGTTAAGATCACAATGTGTAGAATTTAAGAGGGATGTGTAACTGAAGACTTATGTTCCTCAAAGGTCTCAAGGTTGGTAAGGGACATCCACCTTTACCCTATGTGGCCAGAACCTCAAACACTTTAATGTGTTTAGGGGGATACCCTATGTTTCTTATGGAGAAGCAAAGTTGAGATCTATGTGATATGCCCACAAGATGAGGTTTCCAATTGGAAAAGCCATGAGAGCCAGGTACCAGCCCACTCGGGTTCAATTAGGGAGGGTAGAAGGTTGTAGTCCCTCCAGATACAGGCCCACATAGGAAATAACCCCTGGAGTCAGTGACTGGAAATGGGAGGTTAGACCTCCAGTGATCCTAGTTACAGGATGGGCACACCTGGTGTCCTCTGACATGGTCACAACCTTACTTGATCCTATAGGAAAACAGCACATTAGCTGCAAAGAAAGAGCTTCAAACCATGGGAACCTGCTCATGTCTTTCACAGGTGAGCAACTCAATATTCCCATTTTTGGCAAACCCTGGTCTGTGCCTTTTGACAGGACCCCTGCACATTTCTGGGATTCTTGCTTAGTGACCCAGATTCATTCCCTCCTTTGTGTGTAGAATTTGGCTTTGCATTGCCCGTGGCTCCTGCAGGTCCCTGCAAAGACCAGGCCTGCCCTTCACAGGGTGATCTCATGACATGATTGAAGCTCCAGTCAAGGCCTGTTATCTTAGAATTTCAGAAGCCACAACCAGAAGGAAGAACATGGGCATTTCTGGCCAGCTGACTCACCTGGGCGATATGCTGTGTCATGCCTGATAAAGCTAAGTTTGGGTCAAGTTTTGAAGACAGACACACTGCCCACTGCCAAGAAATAAAAATGCAAAAGGTATATTTAGAGCTCTAGCCCTTTTTAAGCCTTCTAGATTGATTTTTGTAAACCAGTTTTTTCTAGAAGACACTTCAGGAAGTTTCATTGTCACTAGATATTTACCTTCTGGGGACTTGGAGCTATACTGCTACATCCTCATTTTCTTGGCCACAGTGGTATCTTGGTAATTTGGGTGCTCATGAAAATACTCAGTAAATCCAAAGACCAGAGCATATCATGTCATGCAGCTTCAATATAAGTGTCAGGGACATCTATCTCTTGAAATATGCTTCTGGTATAACAGAGGGAAACAGGAATATTTATTTGAAGACTGGACTGTTCAGATCCTGTCCATGATTGAAACCCGATAACATCTATGGTGCCACATTCCCTGTTGAAACTCCTGATACTTACATACATACATATATTGTGTGTGTGTATTTCTTTTTTTCTGGGATTGAGCTCAGGGGCATTCTAACCTCCAAGCTCCACTTCCAACCCTATTTTTTATCCTATTTTGAAACAGAGCCTAAGTTGCAGAGGGCCTCACTAAGTAGATGAGGCTGGCCATGAACCTGCGATCCTCCAGGTTCAGCCTCCCAAGTACTGGGATTACAAGCGTGTGCCACCATGACCAGCTCTAAGATGTCTATTTTGTTTGCCCAATTCCCTAGTGAAACTGCTCATGTCCACAGAGCATCACTTCTCACCCACATCTTGTAAACAGTGGGGAAAGGGGATCCTATTCAGAAAAGATCTTTCCAACCCACTCAATGCAAGCCATAGCATTTTCTACATAAGTCTATGAGAGCAAGAACTCACTAAACAAGCATGATATCCTTAAAAGTCAAACCACATAACAAAGACAAGCCCTCCCTCTGGGTCTCTATAAAACATTGGACATAGACAGTATGAAAACCAAACAATACTTACGCACAACTGGTAAGGACAGTCAGGATGTTTCATTAAAAGATGGTTAGGACAAAGTTTAGTGACTCTTCTGGCTGAAGAGGGACATCCCACCCTCCAGACTGGCTAAGATGCAGAAGGATATCCAAACAGCTTGAGTTCTAATATAACCATGGGCCTGGCTATTATGACTCACTTTTACCACTTATCTTTGTGTGCTTCTGGGTTGTTTTGAACTCTTTTCAATGGGTTCATGATTAAAATTCAAAAAGACTGGAAAGCTTTGGATAAGATGAATTTTTCCCAACTCAGCAACCATTTCTCTCCATTCCCATAAAACGTGAGCTTGGTCCCACTGAACTGCCAAGTGTGTCATGCATCCAATGTGATGCCTATATCAAGATGAGCTCTGATAGGAGTTCAAATTACTGTTAAACTTGTAGTTCTATGTGTGTGTCACTAATGGGCACAAGAGACAATCTTTAGCCATTGGACACATGCTTGAGCCATCTGCCCTTCCATTTCAGTATCCATTGTGGAATGATTTTTTTTTTTTTTTGCAGTACTGGGGATTGAACTCAGGGGTGTTCTACCTCTGAGCTACACCCCCAGCCCTATTTATTCTTCATTTTGAAACCGAGTCTCACTAAGTTGCGGAGGGCCTCACTAGGTAGCTGAGGCTGGCCGTGAACCTGCATCCTCCGGTCTCAGCCTCCCGAATGCTGGGATTACAAGCGTGCACCACCACACCCGGCTCTGGAATGATGATTCTAATGGTGCCCTGAACTTTATGTTTACTTGTCAGGATGAATGTTCTTTTGGTCATTGAGATGCAGATAGGGTGTTAGCTCACAAGAAACTAACACTTCCAAGGATAAGTTCCGAGGACAGTGGAGAAGGTACAGGTATGCTCCACACAGTGATAACACCAAGCCACACAGGAGCAAACCCTGAGAGTTGCTCAATTTTCTCTATATCTAACTGATCCTTGAAGTCCAAGAGTGCTTCCAATGTTCATGAAACCCCACTGTATTCCAGCAGACCTAGAAATATTTATCATGGTAGACTTGGTAGCCAATGTACATTTGTCTGGGTGGATCCCCAGAGAGATTCAGTGGAAGGTCTGGTTTCTAACCATAGTACTCATATGTACTTCCCCAAATGAATGAGGTTTTAAGAAAAGGAAGTAGAATCAGTTGTGAAATTGATGAGTATACCTGATTTTCTGGAGTCAGGCAAGGGATAACCAGCTTTACCCCACATGGCCAGAATCTCAAGAACCTTAACATTTTTAGGATAATCCATGCTTCTTATAGAGTAGAGTTAAGGTCAATGAGATAGCCACGTGATAAGGTTTCCTACTGGCAAAACTACGAGAGCCAGGTCCAGGTCTACTCTGGTACAGCTAGACCTGTAGAAAGGTTGTGTTCCTCTCAGATCCAGATGCACAGAGTCAATAATCCCCAGAGTGGATGACAAAGTGGGAGGTTAAACCTTCAGTGATCAGTTACAGGAAGAACACCTGGTATTCTTTGGCACAATCACTTGCTCATTTAGGAAAACAGCACATTACTGTAAAGAAGAACTTTCACTCTGGGAAGCTGCTCATCTTTAGTAGGCAAGTGTCTCAATATTCCCATGGTTGTCACACCCTGGTCTGTGCCTCTAGAAGGCCATAAGAGATTACTTCACATTCCTGGCACCCTACCTTGGAAGAAATGATGCCAATAGATTCTTCAACACTCTTAAAGCCTCTGAGGGTGAGTCCCAAGTATACAGGATCAAGGCTCTCCATAAACATTGTTTTAGATATGCCAATGCTCCCAAAACCATGATCAAGCGACAGCTACCACTGAAGCTTCCCATGATGTGTGATCAAGTTACCTCCAAGTATCTATAACAACCACTCGATGGCTGATCAGGAAGGGGCTTCATGGGAAGAGAGTTCTAGACACAAGTTGGATGGCTTTCTCTGTCCACAAAGGAGCAATTCCCCACATCCCCGGGGTAGACAGCTGACATATGCCTCTGGAGGGGACACCATAAGATGTACCATGGAAGCCTTTCTATGTAGTGGATAATCACAACTTAAGAAACAAATTATCAGGAGGAATCAGGGAGTCTAGGATGACTTAGGCATTATCCTACATTCTGTTAGACTCAAACTTGAACACTATATGGCTGGTAGGATCAGTGTAGACCTGCTTTGGGTCCTGCCTTCAAGATGTGTTTGGAGATGATTGATGTGAAGGCCCTTTGTATTAGAGGTCATACACCGTCCTTGTCCATCTCACCTCCATGTGTTCCTGATACTTTGAACATAAGGCAACTTCTTTCATGTTCCAGAGGAGTTTGGGTCAGGAGAATGCCATTCATCTGTTAAGGCTTTACCATCCTCTGACTCAGATCTATTGACTGAGCTGTAACAGAACCAGGTCCCTCTGGCCAATACATCTCTCCTGGCACCATCCCAAGTCTCATGGGACTGCCTGTTCAGGGCTTGGAACCAAGCCTGGGTAAGACCTTTATTTTAGAGAGGATCTCTGAGGTGGGGCCTTCTGCTATGACTCTTTGGCCTTTCAGGTTCCTGCTCAGGTCACTTTTTGAGAAGTCAGTGCTGGAGGAACCTATCTAGTGGATTTCATTTCTCTGCAGCATTTCTAAGCTCACATTGGGGTATCAGTCTACTTCACCTTCTCTGTAGCAACTACGTTTTTTTCCTCACCTTGGAGTCATTAAGGAATGACAGATCACATACCAGAGTTCAGGAACTGGGAGAAGCATCAGGGTCTCTTGCAGTGTTAGAGTCCACCTTCCAACATTTTCCCTCATCTGTTACTTGTGCACATCGAAACCCTCCTGGGGGGCCAGGATTCTTTAGTACCACAGATCAGTCAGGCCTAGAGTCAATAGGATAAGTCCTTCAGTCTTCAGTCTTTCTGACTTGAAGAGCTGTGAGTGCCAGGCTGTGGTAGATGGAGGATGTCAAATAGCTCACCCTCATACCCAGCATCCTTTGCTGGGATCAGAGCTAAGGGCTACTAAAGGCCTTATAGCTCAGTCAATTCCTTGTCTTGAAAAGCTGGTACTCAGTGACCAAGACTCCTTCTCCTGACCCAGTCTCAAGTGTCACAGAAGTCTTTTGCGGGTTGCAGATTTAGTATTCCCTCATCCCATCACTCCTTATCTAAAGCTAGGGATAGCCAAGGGAATCTCAAAGGAAAAGCAAATGAACTACAAAGTTGAATGCCTCCGTTTTAAGAAAACAGTGAGAATAGAACTTTGAGGGCCATGAGAAGAGACAAAACTGCTCTAGATATTGTGTCTACAAGATAGTAGACATCTGATATTTTAAAAATGTAGCCAGGGGATAAGAAAAACTACATTTGAAGGGTATGCAGGATCCACTAGCTACAAATTTGAACCATATTTGGATCAAAATTTGATTCATGTACAAGGAAAGTATATGCTAACTTGAAGTATGACTGCTTAAGGGTTATTTGATAAAGGAATTTAGTTGACTATTTCATAATGTCAAAGACAATATGAATATGGTCTCAAGTTAGGAATTTTCTATGCATGTTGTGATATGAAGTGGCTTTCCAGTGTTTACTTCACAGGGATGCTTGGTAGAAGGGTGGAGATACAAGAACGGAGACACACCATAAGTCAATGTTACCGAACATAGTTAATCCTTGGAGTAAAGCCACTGCCCTACCCTAGAGTTGTGATTCTGTAGCTTTTGGGATTACATATATTACTGGGGATTGCATTTAGGGTTCAGCTCAGCTCTATTTTGAGCTGAGTCTCATTGAGTTGCTGAAGTTGACCTCAAAGCTGTGATCCTGTGTTTCAGCTTCCAAAGTACTAGAATTACAACCCTCAAGCATTCTGCGAGTTTTAAAAAGTAAAATCAAGAACTCTTTGCAGACCACACAGAAGCCAAGGATGTGCTCTATTCCACATGCTTACACGCAAGCTCCCTGAGATATTCATGTTTTCCGTGGTCCTGCTCTGTTTACTGTGACATAATTCAGAGGAAGAGGAATCTCTGGAGTCTCAAGAATTCTATGTGAACTGTCTTCAAGAATAGGTCACCTTCAAGAGAACTCTGCATATTCCTGGGGTTGTTTTTTTTTTTTTTTTTTTTTTTTTTTTTTTTTTTTTGGTTTTTTTTTTTTTTTTTTTTTTTTTTCTTTTTTTTTTTTGCGGTACTGGGGATTGAACTCAGGGGCGTTCTACCTCCGAGCTATACCCCCAGCCCTATTTTTTATTCTTTATTTTGAAACCGAGTCTCACTAAGTTGCGGAGTGCCTCACTAAGTAGCTGAGGCCGGCCGCGAACCCGGATCCTCCAGTCTCAGCCTCCCGAATGCTGGGATTACAAGCGTGCGCCACCACGCCCGGCTCTGGGGTTGTTTTTTTGTGTGTGCTAACATGCATGTTTAGATTTCAGTTGGAGTCTTCAACTATGAGAATGAGTTTGCATTTACACAGAATTTAGTTTCCAAACCACTTCCCATCCAGGAACCAAATATAAGATTTCTTGAATTATGAAATCTATGGGGGGGGGGGAATCAGTCAGATGATCCTGTTCTAGCTTCTGCACGGAGTTTTCAGTTCCCTAGGTTCGCATATCTCAAGGCAAATGATATCTCTGCCCTTCCAAGACTCAGAATCCTGGTGATCAGATGACAGATGTAGTCTCCACCCCCCGCATAATAGCATATGACAGCAGAAATAGGGTTTCCATATCAGAAGACCACAGTTGATGGAGTCCTTTCCACCTGAAACAAAGCTTTCCATGGTCAAAGACCTTCTGAACCCCAAGAGTGTCTCAGCTATACCCATGTAAATGTCAAACATTCAAAGGTGCTGGCTGAGCTTTGTCTTGTGGTGAATCACAACATACAAGTGTCATAATCTGCCCTTCAGGGGCTCCAACTCTGGACACAGAAAACACCAAGTGTCTGCGTGTTACCTTGGAAGTCTGACAAGTTTAGAGAAGAGGGGTAGAGCTCTCAGTGAAGTCAAGCTCACTTGAAAATTGGAGATGTTCCTGGATTATCTTCTCCGCTCCTCCCTGAGAATCATTCTTCCACATGGAATTCCTCCCTGTCTCATGGACTTTCTCTTCAATTACTTATTTAGAATGCCATATTTTGGTAGTCTGAGTTCACAGATGGCTTGGCATTACAGAAAGCTCTTGTGTTTAAAACAGAAAGATACAATATAAACAAAAACTTGTACACCCACCTCAAGAATCAGAGTCCCAGAGGTCTCAACTGCATCCTAGGATTTCCTTTGATGACTAGTTTCTCCTAGTATAAAGAGCAGCCTAATGGTTGGAAATTCAGGAGACCAAGGCAATCCCATGCCTAATAGATAGCCATCTGTGAAGTCTTGTCCACAATTCTGGTCATAGTCAAGAATGGCCTGTCTAGCCTGGCGTTAAAAGGAACTCACAATGAGGAAGCTTTAAAGATAGCACATGCAGATTGTGATGTATGGCCAGAGTAACTACATGTCCACATTACCCTGAGCTTAAGAGGCTGTCAGATTTACCTTTGGAGGCTGCCAGTGCCTGCCAGCAATGTCGAATAGCCCTGAAAGGGGGAGTGAGGATTAAAGAATTAGATTTTGGAGGGCTGGCAGTGAATACTGCAGCCTCAAGTTTGCTAGAGTAGACCTTCCAACATGTTCCTTCACCTGTTGATTGTGCACATTCAAAACTCTTTGGCCAGAACTCCTCAGTACCACAGAGCATTCAGGCCTAGAGTCAAGCTAATAGGATGAGCCCTTCAGTCTTTCTCATCTGAAGAGCTGTGAGTGCCAGGCCGTGGTAGATGGAGGATGTCAAATAGCTCACCCTTATACCCAGCATCCTTTGCTGAGCTCAGAGCCAAGTGCTACTAAAGACTGTATAGCTCAAGTCAATTCCTTGTTTTGAAAAGCTGGTGCTCAGTGACCAAGGCTATTCTCTCTTGATCCCAGTCCCAAGCATCACAGAAGTCTTGGGGGGGGGTTATAGATTTGGGATAACCCCACTGCATAACTCCTTGTCTAAGTTGGGATAGCCAAGGGAATCTCAAAGGAAAAGCAAACATGAACTACAAAGTTGGATGCCAGTTTTAGAAACAGTGAGGACAACTTTGAGGGCCATGTGAAAAGAAAGAAAACCACTTGAGATGTGATGTTAGCAGGATAAGAGCTATATGATATTTTAAAAATGTAGCCAGGGAATAAGAAAAACTACATTTCAAGGGTATACAGGGTCCACTAGCTACAAGTGAACACTATTTGTATCCAAATATGATTCATGTACAAGATAGATATATGTTAACTTGAAGTATGACTACTTAAGGATTATTTGATAAAGGAATTTAGTTGGCTTTATAGTTTCAGGTATGTTAAAGATGGTATGAATATGGTCTCAAGTTGTGCATGCATGTTGTGATATGAAGTGGCTGTCCAATGTTTGCTTCACAGGGATGCTTTGCTAGAAGAGTGGATGATACAAGAATGGAGACCCACCATAAGTCAATGTTGCTGACATGGTTAATCCTCAGAGTACAGTCACTTCCCTGCCTTAGAGGCTCCAATTTTGAAACTTTCAAGATTATATATTGTACAGGGAATTGCACTTAGGGTGTAGATCAGCTCTTTATTTTGAAATGAGGTCTCACTGAGTTGGCGAGTCTGTCCTCAAACCTGTGATCCTGTTTTAGCCTCCCAAGTACCAGCATTACAACACTCAGATTTCTGAAAGTTTTTTGGTGGTGGTACTGTGGATTGAACTCATGGTAATTCTACCTCTGAGCTACACTCCGAGCCCTATTTTTTAATTCTTTATTTTGAAGCAATGTCTCACTATGTTGTGGAGGGCCTAAGTAGCTGAAGTTGGCCACAAACCCAGATCCTCCCGGCGTATGGGAATTACAAGCATGCGCCACCACTCCTGGCTTTCTACAAGTTTTAAAAAGCAATATCAAGAATTTTTTGCAGACCATACAGAATCCAAGAATATGTTCTATTTTACATAGTTTCACACAAACTCCCTGAAATACCTTTTCCATGGTCCTGATCTGCACTGTCACATAATTCAAGGGAAGGGGAATCTCTGGGTATCACAAGAATTATGCATGAACTGTCTTCAAATAGGTCACCTAGAGAACTCTGCATGTTTCTGGCTTTTTTTAAAGTAACATGCATGTTTAGATTTCAGTTGGAGTCTTCAACTCATGAGAATGAGTTTGCATTTACTGAGAGTTATGGCAAACCAAGACATTTACACTTTATGAACATTCAATACCAGGTCTGTTACAAACGTGTCCATGGAAATGACAGGCTTTCTCTTCCTGTTGCATAAGGGGCCCAAATATCCACACATAGTGTTGATGCTAGCAAAAAACCTGACAGTCAAAATTATCCCACTGGATCTGCACATACAGGTGTTCCAGAGTCGGGGTGAGGAAGAACTGACCTGGGAATGACAGCCAGATACATCCCCAAGGAATCCAGATGGCAGCCCCATCCTCCTCCAAACAAACATATGTATTTGTGCACCCAGATTCCAAGTCACTCCTCATCCAAGGACCAAATGTAAGATTTCTTGGAGTAGGGATCTTTCAGATGATCCCAGTCTAGCTTCTGCACTGTGAGTTTTCAGTTCCCTAGGTTGGCATCTCAGGCAAATACTATCTCTGCCTTTCCAAGACCCAGCATCCCTGTATGCAGATGCCAGATGTCATCCCTTTCCATAAGAGCATACCACACAACAGCAGAAACAGGGTTTCCATGTCAGAAAACCACAAATGTAGTTCTTCCCACCTCAAATGAAATTTTCCATGTCAAAGACCTTCTGAACCCCAATAGTGTCTCTCAGCTATACCCAAGTAAATGTCATCAAGCACTCAAGAGTGCTAGCTGAGCTTTGTCTTGCAGTGAATCAACATGTAAGTGCCATTTGTCTGCCCTTTGGGAGCTCAAATTCTAGACACAGATGCTGAGAGCCTGTATGTGATCCTGGAGGTCTAAGTTTACAAGAGAAGAGGAGCAGAGTTCTCAATGAAGTCAAGAAGCTCAATTGAGCATTGGAAATGTTCCTGGACTATCTCCTCCTATATGAGAATCATTCTTCCCTATGGAATTCCTCCCTGTCTCATGGACTTTCTTCACTTATTTGGAAAGCCATATTTTGGTGGTTTCAGTACACATAAGGCTTGGGATTACAGGAAATCCTTATGCTTAAATCTGGAAGATAACGTACTTCTTTACCCATCCCACATAAGCAGAGTCTCAGGAGTCTCTCAGCTCCATCTCAGGACTCCTCCCCTTGATGAGCCACCTAATGGTTGGAAATTTATGAGACCAAGGCCAATCCCATACCTAACAGATTGTTATCTGAAGTCTTGTCCATAATTCTGATCATAGTCAAGAACTGTCTGTCTAGCCTGGGGTTAATAGGACCTCACAAGCAATGAAGCTTTAAAATTAGCACATGCAGACAATGATATATGACCAGAGTAGCTACATTTCCACATTACCCTGGGCTTAAGTCAATCAAGGGGCTGTCAGATTTACCTTCGGAGGCTGAGAAGTGGCAAGGGCACACACAATGCTGCATTGCCACCAAGGAGAGTCACACACTCTTGAGTCAATCTGCAAGAACCTTCCTGAGATTTGATAATGAGACTTATTGTTGGCCCATTGGAAATTTGGTTGTATTCAAAAGTCTGACTCAAAATGAATACTATGGCTTTAAGTTGGTAGAGGAGGAAGGAACCAGAAACTAGCAAATCAGTCCTAAAGACAGACCAGATCATTCAGCTGGGGTTTAAGAATCACTCTCTCAGCAAGCTCAGTCTAAGCATGGACATGCCCTGTAATGCATCAACTCAGTATCAATTCATGCATATGCACGAGGTGGTACTACAGCTTGACATGGATGGCCAAACAATGCTAAGAGATGATGATTAAGCCTACAATTGGGAAATCTGACTAATCAAACTGCTGGCTTAATCAATGAGGTGATTGGGAAAGTAACAGATCCTTTCATGATCATTTCCATCTTGATCCCCATAGGATCAATTAACACTGAGGTAGGAACTGAATTACCATAACAAAGTGGCAGATTCCTTTCATTGTCTAATAGCACTAAGCTTCCCTTTCAAGGGAAACAGTTGACCATATACAGAAGTGGCAGAGAACAGTCTTCTGGGTTGAGTTCCAACTCCTTCAGAATCATTTCTGGTTGAACCAGATAGTGGTGAGGAGAAATACCTGTTCCACATGTTTCAGCTTAATTTCTTGGAGCCACAACCCAGTCAGTACTTACATGGGTTTCCAGGGATTTTCCCCACTGAAAGAGGACAGTTATGGGTTGGAATAGGAAAACTCCAGGATGGACAAAGTTGTGACATAAAATAAGTAAACTGGTAATGTAGGGTGTTATGGGCCAGCAGCCAGGGACTCCTGCTGGACAAAGAATCTTAACAGTGTGAGTGTTCAACATTCTGAATCTATGATGATATTCAAAGAAGGAAGGAGGACACTGATAATTAAATGTTGAAGTTAAAAGTTTCCACCTAATTGATCCATGAAAAAGTTAATCAATGAAGCATTTTGATGAAGTTAGATGAGCCATTTCCAAGGGTATTACTTGTCCTAGAGTAATCATAAATAAGAGGTACCTTGCAAATAGATGTTCTCAAACCCCTGCCTGCAACAGTGACAGCTCTTGCCATATGCCTTTGACTCTAAGCATCCACCAGCTGTGTGGGTTCTTGTCACGATGTTGTTTGACCTACACCTGGTTAGTGAAGAAACCAGTGACTTTTTGTAGTACTGGGGATTGAAGCCAGGGGAATTCAACCTCCAAGATATACCCCCAGCCATGTTTTTTATTATTCTTTTGAAACAAGTTCTCACTAATTTGTGAGAAGAGCCTCACTAAGTAGCTGAGGCTGGCCATGAACCTGCAATCCTCCTGTCTCAGCCTCTCAAGTGCTAGGATTACAAGTGTGCACCACCATGCCTGACATTAGGTTTTTCCTTTGTTATTGACCTAAGAGTTTTGGAGGGGGAAATGCAGACTCAGGGGGAAAAGCCTCCACTATTTTTCTGGGAAGTCTGTTTGGAGGTGACCCAGGTGGACGACTACTGGATATCAGACCTGCCTTTCTCCATATGTTTGATGTGCTAGATCCACATGGAGTAACACGAGGCAGAGGTCAATCAATTGTTACACACTTAGTCCTTTTAGTGTCTAGGAACCAAGGAAAGTTTGAGGGGGGCCTCCACAAAGCTGGTGGGGAATGTCTTCACTATCCAGTTGCCTCTTAGATGAGGAAAAGCTAAGAAACATGGAGTCTCCAGTTGTTAGTTCAAAACAACTAGGGTACTTTATGTGCAGAAGTGAGTCCAGGTATCCCTAGGTTGAAGTGGACATCCCCTTGAAGTGACAGAAATATGAAGCCAAATAGAGGCTGTTGCTAATGGTGGGGTTGGTGAGGACATCACATCCTCTCAAACACTTTTGATTTTCTTTCATTAAAGCACTGCTGAGGTTTGGATTTAGAATGTCCACCAGACCTCATGTGGACATTCATAAGGCTCCCATGTTGGAGGTCAGACTTGGTTGCTGGGGAAGAGACCATGGGTGTGGCCAGGGACAGAGTTTCCTGGGCAGGCTGCGGTAACTTCCTGCTCATCTCTCCCCCTGATGCCATAGCCAATAACAAGCTCTTTGTGTTCTCCACCACATGCCCGGAGGACCTGCAGACTTGGCTCCTATTTTGAATCCAGTCTAATGTGGATCCCAAATCTCCACAACCATGAGCAAATATAAATTCTTCCTCTAAGTTGTGGTCATCAGATGCTTGGTTTACAGTGGTGAAAATGCTAAAACAAATATATATGAAGAAACTGCCACAATGAAGGTAACTTTAACTCCTAGTCTGATTTCTCCAATTCCTCATGGTCAACAATGTTAGAGATATGGAGTACATAATATACCTTGCTTTTTCATGACATCTAGTTGTCATTCCCATAAATGCAAGGCAACAGTCCTCTTGTCTGGAAATTAAGTATCCTCAAAGTCACATTGCCACAACACCCCAGAGTATCCCTCTTCAGGGCCAGTTTGGAAACTGCAAAGAAGCGGAGGAAGTGGTGACCAGAGCTGAAGCCACAAGCAGTTGGGCTACTTCATGGGCTGTTAACTGCAGATGTAGCATGGTGCCTAAAGGCACTCCTATGAGGACAAGGAAAATTAATATTTGGACAATACCAATGAAGGAAATAGCAAACAGGATTTGTGTATAAGACAAGGTCAACAAACAGGTCTCTGATGCCAGTTCCACATGTGCAAGAGCCACCATTGTGAGGAAGACTTCATGGTGATGGGACCTTTCTACCTCTATGCACAAACCGGAGCACATCTTCTCATGCCATTTTTTGGGGGGAGGGGCAAACAGTGGTTAAGAATGACCAAGAGCTAAGACACGTCAGCATTGTATGGGTTTATCTATTCAAGGTGGCATTTTAGTGCCAATGGGTCCAAGAGTCAGTGATACCCCCAAACGTTTGGCCAGTTGATAGGCCAGAGAGCATCTCGAGAGAAGAACGATACCAAGTGAGGAAGAGACGAGGAAGGCCACTTCATCCAAGGTCCTGCTTCTCTTTCCAGGGAGCTAGGTATAGCTATGAGCCATCAGGCCACTGTCACTGTACTAGGCTTCTGAACATATAATACTATCCTAGGAGAAGTGGAAGTGGTCATCCAGGAAGTTTTCTAGACAGATCTGGACACCATGGTTAACCAATAGCTACCCCTTTCAGGTTGCATGGCACATAGCTGTGTGCAATAGACATGTCTGCAAGCATGTGGCATGCTGGCTCCAGGACCATGACCACAGCCATCTCTGCATCTGTCATGATCTGTCCTGTTCATGATTGATGCCTCTTGGTAAACCTCCCCCTTCCATGCTGAACTATTACAGCCATAGTTATTATGGCTCTAAATGCATGTCAGATAAGTTCAGTGTGTTCCCCACCCACGTAGGCCCCATTTCCAGCCTTCTACTTTCCCCTCCTTTGTCATACTTTGTGCCCAGCTTCCTCCTCCAGTGCCGCTGTGGTCTGTAGGGGTGGCTGGGCAAACTACAAGGTGCTGTAGACCACATCTTTTCCCTCACACCACACCTTTATTGGGGGCAGTACCGCAAAGATCAGCTCTTTCCCGGAGCTGTGTAATACTAAGTCTGTAAAAGGTCAACTCGTCTCTGCCACCTCCATCTGAAGCTCCACCCCACCTTGCCCATAATCCTCCATCTCCCCAGAACCAATCTGAGCCCAAGGGATTAACAAAAGGAATATGTCACCTAACTACCCAAGACTGTGGTAGGAAGCAGAGTTGTAGTAACTACAGGGCAGTTTGCTCTTCATTCTGGTTCCAGCGGGCACTTGTGCTCCTAAACAGGAAAGCCTCATGGATTTGAGCTTGGTAGGCAAGGAACACACTTTGGTTCCAGATCCCAACCATCAGTCGGTGGAAATGGCAGTGGCAAGTACAAATAGCTTTGTAAATTATACTCAAGTCCAGCTGTACTTGGCTTCATCTACAAACTCAGCTAGTTTTAGATACAGTAAGATCCCAACATAGCCCATAAAGCCCATGGTGACATTAACAAGTTACCAGGTACTCAGGACACCAGTTTGCATCCCACTTTCTTGGTCAAATATCAGAAAGACCGATTCCTGACCAAAAATAGTTTACAAGAATTACAGGAAGAGAAGGCATCATTTGAACAAATGACAATGCTCACCTTGGTATGGTGTCTATATAACAATTTGATGCTTGCTTTTTGATCAGGAGACTAACTGAATGAGGCAGAAAGAGGTCTTGGGAAATGGCAATATCTATATCTTAGGGATATTCAATAAAAGACTCATCTTCCTACAAAACACATTTTAGGTTATGAATCAAACTGCCTATGCTTTCTACTATGCTCACGGGGGTATGTTCAATTAAACTCTAATTTCCTTTAAAGAATCTACCAGGCTCAAGGCTGATAGGGAGCTTGGTGGTTGATTCTGTGCTTCAAATGTGCAAGGTCCTGGGTTCAATCCCCAGCACAACAGAGAACCAACCACCTCTGTCCTAACGTACTGGTTGGTACAAGCTCACATTTTTCTTATTATTAAAGATGTGAGGCCATGTGTCTGATAGTCCCTCACAAGGCAAGGACTACAGTCAAGGAACCTAAGAAAATTCTCAATGCTGATAAGCTTCTGTTCAGTAACTGCATCAGAGCTGTGATAGGGTTTCTCAGATGCCCGTATGCCCCGCATTCTGAAAGCTTCACTTTGTAGCAGTCAGCACTTAGTGGTCAGCCCATGGGGATGGGGACTGTTCTAGGCCTACAAAGATCAGCCTTCTAGGTCATGCCTATTTTCAGACATGATGCCTGGCAGTGACCTAGTCAGACAGGCTGCCTAATGTTCTTGCCTCATGACTCATGTCATCCCTTCTTCTGAACATCTTCACCTAGCCAAGGCTTTCATCAAGTGCAAACAGAGCCCCTTCTGCCTGCCCAATCCTGTTTCCTCAGGTATTAATCCCTAGAACACATTGGCCACCCAGACTAGAAGGTCAAAAGCATCCGGGCTTCCACCTGATTGTGCCCCCCCCCCTTTGGATACACAAAGATGCATAAGGATGAGCAAATGCCAGCATCCAGAATCCTAGGCACCACTGCTGTGCAAGATAACCATCCCGAGAAGTGCCTATCTGTTGCCAAGGAGCATCTTGGAAAACCAGAGCTGCCATGTACAGCTTTGGCAGAGAGTCATTGTGCATTTACTTGAATTCCCTTTCCCCCCTTGTAATCTCACCCACTTTCAGAATTTTGCATCCTGGTCCCTCATCTCTCCCAGGCTGCTCCACAAAGCAGCTTGGCAGCCTGTTCAAGATCATGGCTATGCCAGCATTTCTCCACTGTGAGAAAACATTGCCTTTTTTTTGCGGGGTACTAGGGATTGAACTCAGGGGTGTTCTATTTCCAAGCTATACCTCCAGCCCTATTTTTTATTCTTTATTTTGAAACCGGGTCTAAGTTGTGGAGTGCCATATTAGGTAGCTGAGGATGGACATGAACCCGGATCCTCCAGTCTCAGCCCCCCAAATGCTGGGATTACCAGTGTGCATCACCACACCTGGCAAACATTGCCATCTTAACCACCTACTTGCCCCAAGCACTTACGCCACATCCCTGGAGGAACTAGATAACAGCGGAGGCAGCCTTGCCCTGACGCCCGAGCCTCACCAGTTGTGCCTCACCAGATGCAGCATGTGAGGCCCAAGTGTCACCTGCATGTCTTCTCTGGTCAGAAACCACCTCCGGTGGACCATGCATTTCCAAAGTCCCCTCTATGAGGGGACAATGCAAGGAGACACAGCCTTTCCATTATCAGCTTGCTTTGCCTTCCAGGCTTCCTCTTTAGAGTCCTCTCAGAATTGCCATCAGGGCTGACATATCTATGAATGATTTCTCTGCAACAATTCCAACTCCAAAAGAATATTGATTCTTTTGTCCTCTATATGTCAATGACAATGTTCTCACTTTCCCCTTTCTGGATAACCTGAAAGGCATTGAGTAAATGAGATGTCAGGAAACCAGTCAGTATCTAATGCAACATCTATTCTTGGAGATGCTATCCCTTCATGGTTGGGAGGAGCCAAGATTCCAGTTCTGTTTTTCATAGGATAATCCCTCCATTCTGGCAGAAGTTCATAGTTTCTATAGTGGGGTCATGAGGCTACTAAGACCTCAGGTACAAGACAAGTCTTCAGTGTCTCTTCACTCCTCTGAGAAGTCATGAGTGTCAGGGGCTGTGGTAGACAATGCATGTAAAACCTATCTGCCCTGTGGTGTTAGCATCCCAAGTGCCAATAGTTCCCTTGCTAACCAGCCCCAATGAACCACATGAGCATTTCCTTGGAGGTGCTTCTTGGTTTGTCAGTTTATGACAATAGTGTGAACACCTGTGTTCTCCAAGTAGCAACACCCCCACAATCCAGAGAAGCTCAACCAGTAATCCTTCAAAGAGCCTTAATGGTGAAGCAGCTCAGCAGTATCTCAGTCTCCCTAGCATGAAGTCTCTAAGGCTGCTCATTTCAACTCCTAAGAGGAGCCCCCTTTTCAGAATCTTGTCATGGCTGTTCATGCTACTTTGTGCATGTAGTACTGGAGACTGGACCTAGGGTCATTCCACTTCTGAACTATATCCCCAAGTCCTACTTTACTTATTTTCAAACAGCCACTAAGATGCTGAGACTGGCCTTGAATGTGTGATCCTCTTGTCTCAGCATCCCAAGTACAATTACATGTATGCATCACCATCATCTGGCTTAATGTTACTCAACCTCAGCTACTCCCCCCCCCCCCAGTGTTGAAGTCTCCAGAACAAGATGGTACATATGTGCAGAGGCCTCTCAGGAGTAATGGTGACAAGTGCCCACCTGCACCTGATTTTCAGGTTCCCAACCACCTCAGTATCACAAGAGATTGAGCCTTCCCCTAGAACCACACAGTTTCCTCATCACCCCCCATCTGAGGACACTACACATTGTATTCTCAGGATTGACCCAAGCCAGATTTAGTGGGAAGCCTGCTACAGTACTTAAAACTGGGGAAGGAATTTGAGGAAGAGAGCCCCAAAGGCATGCACTGGTGAGGTCAGAACCAGCTCAGCTACTATTCAAAATCCTACAGCTCAGTCAATGCCATACCTTGCAAAGTTGTTGCCCAATGACTGAGGCCCTTTCCTCATCTCCCAGGTCCTCAATGCTAGTTACACTAGGTGTTAGCATTTTCCACATTTGTGCTACCGGACAGGAGTAGAGAATATCAGGTGGAAAAATGAAAAATCTAAGAATGTGGGAATGCCTGTATCTTCCAGAAAATGTAAGAACTTTCTAGAGAGCCATACGAATAATCAGGTAGCTGTAGTTATGGGACAGCTGTAGGAAAATGGTTCATTCTTTGTAGGAAAATGTGTAGTCAGGTGACAAGATAAAAAAAAATTGTAGGGAGTTTTGGTTCTACTATTTTTTATAATAATTTGTGAATTGTAATCATACATCTTTGTTAGGTACAAGCTGATAAATGAGAAATGTGTGCATATATGCCTTTAACACCTTCCTCAATTCCCTCCCCACTCCCTCGCCCTCCCTCCTTCAAGTTCAGTTTAGTGATTGACTTTGATATATTTGTGAAAGTACATCATGTGCATTACGGTATCCCCCCTCCCCCCATCCATCCCCTTCAGTTAAGTCAACTTCTTTGCTTATCTAGGGTTTCTCCTTTTTCATCCGGAGACCCTCTTATGCCCCATCTTCTCCCTAGCATAGGGAGAACATGTTTTTTTACTCTTTGTGACTGACTAATCTCACTTAACAATGCTTTCCAGTTGCATCCATTTCCCTGCAAATAACATGATTTTGTTCTTTATGGCTGAGTAAAATTCCATAGTGTACATATCCCATAGTTTTATAATCCATTCATCTGTCGATGGACATCTTGGCTGTGTCTATAGTGTGGCAATTGTGAATTGTGCAGCTATAAACATAGATACACATGTGTCAGTCTGATAGTTTGGTTTCCATTCTTTTGGGTAGATACCCAGAAGTGGTATTACTGGATCATATGGTAGGTTCATTCCCATTCATCTGAGGACCCTCCATACTGTTTTCCAAAGTGGTTGCACTAATTTTCAATCCCACCAACAATATATTAGGGTTTCCACTTCTCCACAACCTCGCCAGCATTTGTTGTTGGTGGTGTTTTTTATGATTGCCATTCTGATTGGAGTTAGGTGAAATCTCAAGGTAGTTTTGATTTGCATCTCTGATTGCTAATGATGTAGAACATTTCCTTATACATCCATTGGCTATTTGTATTTCTTTTGTGAAGTGTCTCTTTAGATCCTTTGCCCATTTTTTGATTGGGTTATTTGCTTTCTTATCTGTGATTTTCTTGAGTTCTCTGTATATCCTAGATATTAGACCTCTATATGAAGAGTAGCTGGCAAAAATTTTCTCCCACTTTGTGGGCTCTGAGGTTCTTGATAGTTTCCTTTGCTGCACAGCAGCTCTTCAGTTTAGTACAATCCCATGTATTGATCTTCCTTTGAGTTGCTTGTGTTTTTGGGGTCTTGTTGAGAAAGTTTTTACCTGTGCCTATGTGTTGAAGTGTTGGACCTATGCCCTCTTCAAGTAGCTGCAAGGTCTTTGGCCCGACTTCTAGGTCTTTGATCCACCTTGAGTTTACTCTTGTGCAGAGTGAGAAAGTATAGTTTGTTTATACTTTCCTGCCTCTTTAACAAATGGTGTTGGCAAAACTGGTTATCTTTTTTCGAGTGAATATTTTTTGGCTCCTTTGTTGAAAATAAATTTATATAAGCATGTGGGTCTGTTTGAGTCTTTTTTCCCTTGTGGTACTGGGGATTGAACTCAGGGGCACTCTACCTCTGAGCTATAATCCCAGCCCTATTTTTTATTCTTTATTTTGAAACAGGGTCTCAGTAAGTTGCAGAGGGCTTCACTAGGTAGCTGAGGCTGGCCACGAACCCGGATCCTCAGGTCTCAGCCTCCCAAATGCTGGGACTACAAGCATGCGCCACCATGCCTGGCTTGTTTCTGAGTCTTCTGTTCCATTGGTCTATGTGTCTGTTTTTGTATCAATACCATGCTGTTTTTATTACTGTAGCTTTGTTGTAGAGTTCGAAGTCAGGTATTGTGATACCTCCTGCATGGTTCTTGTTGCTAAGAACTACTTTGGCTATCCTGGGCTTTTTGTTTTTCCAAATGAACTTAAGGACTGATTTTTCTATGTCTGTGAGGAGTGACCTTGGTAATTATAGAACACGTCATGTTGGCCACTCAAGTGTGTGACTCAGTTTTGGGTCCTGATTTGAGTCATAGGAAAACTGAATTTTAAGAATTCGAAGTCTGACTAAAGATTGATGTTAAGGAATTTAGTTGCTGTGGGGTATAAAGGTGTTTGTCTGAAGTTGGTTTAACAGATGCACACATGTCTCAGTATTGTGAAATCAGGGTCTGAATCTTGCCTTAAAACACAAGGCTAGAAGTGGGTAAAAACAGTCGTGGTTCTATGTTGGTCATGCTCAGTTGAGTTGAACTACTCTTCTGTCTAGTCCCGAGTTTATAACTTTTAGTAAGCAAAACTAGACACTTTCCAAACCATCCAGGAGACAAGATGCCGCATTCTAAAGTTTTTCAGAAAGCCCCTCGAATTGTTACTTTTCTTAGCTTGTGCATTACACTTCATTTCTTAGGTGTGGAAGTATTCACAACCTACACAAACATGCCACCCCTCTAGAGACCTCTGAATGCGCTCTACTTTTTTTGCCAACATAGACATGTCTAAAGATTCTGTGGAAATCTTGAAGTCATGACAGTGGGCTTGCATCAGTGCCAAGATAGCTAAGGCAAACCAAAGAGATTTACTTTGTGAACATAGCATCCCACTTGTCTGCTGTGGGAGTGACCGTGGCAAGGACCAGAGCTTCATGCTTAACATACTTTTATTTGTGGTATGGTACTGAGGGTTGAACCCAGGGTTATCCTGCCTCTGAGTTATACTCCTCACCATTTCCCCCCCAAGAAGGGTCTCCCTAAGTTGGAGGGCCTTGCTAAGTTGTGAAGGTTGGCCTCGAACCTTTGATCCTCCGGCTTTATAATCTGAGGACTTGAGAGGCTAGTCATGCACCACCATGCCTGGCCAGCTGTTTATCCTTTAGGGATGACTTAGTGAACATTTGGGCACCTGCCTCCAAACTGCATTATTTAAGGCTCAGAGCAAGGATTGCCCAACCTCACCACAACCCACTGCAGTCTTCATTTCTTACATAAAGTCTGCTAGCTATAGGCAATAGCAAGTGGAAGAATTGGGTTGGTGGAGTCACTCATAAAATTGGAGCTAAAGCAAGCATGACGGAGATACTAACTCTAGGAAACCCTGTTTCCCAGCTGGGATAGATTCTCATGACAGCCCTTCATACTAATGAGGGCTCTCTATTTAACAGGGTGGAAATTCAGGATCATGCCAACACTGGCAAAAGGCTTGCTCTGCCATAGACCTGAGCAGTCAGGATGAAGGAACAAATGATCAAGGAACAGTGATGCTCACAGGGATGACCGAGAAAATAACCTTTCCCTCCCCCCAGAGATTGACCTATTGAGGCCCGAAGGTACCAAGTCACTCCCTATTCTCAGGACCATATTCTGAATTTAAGTTAGGAAGTGGATGGGAGCTGTGGGGTAGGAGGAATTAGCTTTGTGTTCCTTAGCACTGTGATACCTGAAGTTATGTTTGACTTGGCCTCTTTTGCAGGTGCTTCTCTGGGTTCAGGTGCCAAGTATAGGTCCTGCCCAGGTATGTGAGAGATGCAGCTGCATTTGTTTAGGTAACATAGTCAAGAGATAAGCAAGGAAGAGCTGAGTGCAGAGAATTTGGGAGAAGTATTGTGCTTCTACTACAAATTACTGGACTGAGAATCCTATCATGATCCTCATAAATATGATACATCTTTAGCCTGAAAAAGTTCATTGCTAGACATTCTTATAAGGTCTCCCAGCTGTCTCTCTGGAGAAAGACCTAAAGAAGCCATAGAAGGATGCCATAGCATCATGAATAGGTTTCTAGGTCAGCCCTTGATTATAAAGGAGGTAGTTCCTCCCACCTGATAAGAACTCTCATTGATAAATCATCCACTGAAGCCAAATGTTTCTCTCCTAGAGCTATGCAAATGCAAAATCCCCCTGCGGGGTCAAGGGATACAACTGAACTTTGTCTTGCAGCACCTGGGGACACGTGTACCATGAGTGTTTTTACTTGCCCTTCAGGGCCTTAAGTTCCACACCTGGGAAAGCCACAAGGGAGCTCCTAACCTTAGATCTGACAAGATGATTCAGAAGACAGAAGGGAGACAGATCAGAAAACTGCAGGTGTTCCCTGCCTATCCACACTCCCCATCTAGAGAAAGCATCCTTTCACATAGAATTCCTCCCTGACCTGGGGGAAGGGAAAAATTCAGTTGCTCAACTCAAACAACATAGTTTGGTGGTCTGGGAGCACATAAATCTTGGGCTCAAAGAAGCTGTTGTCTTCAAAGCTGTAAGACAGGACAGATCACATCAGGAGGATCTGTTGTGTCAGCCTCACTGAAGCTGCTCAGCTGCACCCCTAAAAAGGTCTCTCATTCAGCAGCTTCCAGAATTAAGAGCTGAAAGATCAAGAAATCCCGGAGATCCAGGCTCATACCCAACTGGCACCTGTCATTTCCACAAATCTCTTCACATTCGAGCAAAGATCTGTGCTAGCCTTGTAGATAATAGCTAACATCAACCACGAATGTTGAATGTTCCAGACTGCTATGTACACAGGAGACTGGAGTGGAGTAGCCCTGTGTCCACACAGCCCAGAGTTGAAGTCAGACAAAGGACTGGCACATTTGTGAATGACTGAAGAGGCAAGGCCACATCCCATGTGCTATTGCACTAGTGAGGGTCACTACATGCTTTCAAAGCACTAATGAGGATTTAGTGTGACTGAAGTTTCTTCGCCCAGGGGAATTCAGATCTTGTCTCTATAAGAGACAAACTAGCTCATCATTCAGTGGGACAGGAGAGTGGGTACCTCAGCATGCACAACTTCCAGAACGGGCATGTATTGCAATGTTTCTGCTCCGTTATCAGCTCACCCAATTGGATAGGATAATCTAAGAGCTTGGGATTGCCGATTTAACCAGATTGTGCACGGGGACTATGTCACAGGAGTTCCACAGGCTTTATGGTTTATTCAAAAAAAGTCCTAGTGCAGCAAGCCCACTAAATACTAATCCCTACTCAAAGGGAACAAACCACATAAGAGGCCAATTATAGGTCTGGAGAAATTCAAGGTGAGCATAGGCAATATTATGCCCTAAATTGAGGTAAACATGGGATATTGAGTCATAGTAGCCAGTTTGAAGAGACTCTTGGACAAAGATCTTAAAAACAGTACAGAAGGAATTGAGATAATCAGTCTACAGTGATATTAAATTCAGGACTTGGTAAGAAAAATCTTATGATGAGAATCCCAAGTTGGGTTAGCATGGGTTGTCTTTAAGGTCCTTCCAACCATTTGTCTGGAGGTGACCAAGATCCCACTAGAGATTAGTCACTGCCTTTCTCTGCATGTATCAGATCCACATGTTATGACAGGGGAAAAAACATAGGGAACACATGCTGTGTAGTCCCCTTTAGTGACTGGGACCCAAGGATAGTTTTAGATGTGGGGTTTCCACTGGGCTGAGAGAGCATGTCTTAACTCTGCTTCTGATAAGCGAAAGCTTGTAGTCCCCCTCACCTCACAGCCAATGTTAAAAGACCAGGGTGACTTCTGCCACCAACTGAATGTCTTCTTTGCAGAAATATTCCCAGTTATACATTGTTTTAATGACAACAGATGCCTAACAATACAGGCTGCTATTCATTTCCCTTCTCAAAGACTCTTATCTTCCTTATTGAACACACCTACAAGTCATTCATATGCCACATTAAAGGTGATTTAACTCCAATCCTTGGGATTAGGCCATAGGACACCCTGGCTGGCCAGCAGCCATCCTTTCAAATCATGGGGAGTGGCAATACACAGCTGTGTGCACCACTGGGGCTGCTGCAGAACACAGGTGCCCATGTACAATTGCAATGTGGCAGGCACTATGACCACCAGCTGGCCTTACCCAGATCCCTCCTGTACAATGACTTTTCTGTGACCCTGATGTTCCCATGCTGAACTACCACAGTGGCAGCAGCTGCTTCTTAAGGCAGACTATAATGATAGTATGGTATGTACCCAGTGAGCCCAATTCCTGAATTTCTTCTCTAGTCCTGACTTGTGATAGTTCCAGGAATTCCAATTCTGCCACAGTCAGCAGGAATTCCTGGCTAGGTGTAGTACATTATGCCTTTCCCCTACCATCTTGGCTTTGGCAATGCCATCAGATGCAGCCCCCTTTGACAGGAACAACAAGCTTGTAAGCACCCACTGTCACCTGTCTGTAGCTCCAGAGCCCCTCAACTTAATTTCCACATCTCCAAAGCTCCAACCACACATCATGGGATAGACAATAATGTAATTAACACTAGTTAATGGGAATTACTCCCGACTATGCTAAGAAAGTGGAACTGTAGTCACTACAACGATAGTTTGTTATTCTTAGTTTTATTCCAGCTGGTACATGTGCCTTTGCCCAAGAAATTTCACTAATTTAAACCTGGAGGAGCCAACACCACTTTGGTTCTACATTGAGCCACACAGAGCCTCTAACCATCATCTTTCATGGAGCTGGGAACATGTACTAAGCCAAGTTTGGTCCACAGCCTCCACTTGCTTTTAAGCAAAAGTGCAAGCCACAGCTAGTGGAAAGCCTCAATCTCTTGGAATTTCAACACAGTCAAGTTCTAACTACTCAGAAACACCAGATTGGATCACATTTTTGTTTGGGAACGAGGGCCACATGCAGGCACTATCTCTTACAATAGATAGAAAATGGTAGTGCCTGGCTTCAACCATGAGTGATAATATGCATCTTCACAGGCCCTCCAGGAACTTTAATGTTTGCTTCTTGACCTGAGAACAAAATCTTACAAGGCAGAAATGTGATGTGGGAAGCAACAGCATATGTTTATTTTTGTGGTACTGAGGATTGAACCCAGGGGTGTTCTGACTGAGCTACACTCCCAGCCTTTTTGAATCAGGGTTTCCCTAAGTTGGAGGGCCTTCCTAACTTGTGAATCCTGGCCTCCAACCTGCCATCCTTCTGTTTCAGCTTTTTAAGTCCTGGGGTTATAGGCATGTACCACTGTGCCTGGCTGTTTATTCTTTTGGGATGTTTTAGTGGATTTGGGCATCTGCCTCCAACAGGCATTATTTGACGCTCAGTGCAAGGATCACCCAAACCATACAACTTGCTGCAGTCTTTTTAACACAATCTGCTAGCTATGGGTGCTGGGAAGTGGAAGTAGGTTGAACCACTCATAAGATCTGACAGCTAAAGCAAGCATGGAGGAGAGACCAACTCTGAGAACCTCCTGTTCCACAGCCATGCCAGTCAATCTCCTGATACGCCCCCCCCCGCCCCAGTGGTCTGTCTGATCAGGTGCCAGTACTGGATTTGTCAGACCTGAGAGCCTTAGGCTCAATGGCACCTACCTCAGGCCTCTGCATCTTCAGAGATCAACTCCACAGCAAGCATGCTGAGCATCAGTAGCACAGGTGATGGTCCTAGGCACATCATCTGAGGTACCCCTTTCATTCCTTGACTCAGTCATGATTTCCTTACCATCTTTTCCCTGTTTAATCCCAACTTTTTTTCCCTTACCCTATGATTTTTTTCCCTGCTCTTTTACCCCATTCCTGATGGAAGCATGCACATGTGGTAGCTACAGCCTAATTTTCAAAAGAAAGATGCACATTAGCACATCAAGCTACAAATGGTATTGAGGTGCTCAGTGGTAAATACACAGCTGCACATTTGTCTCTAGCCTCCAAGTGGGTGCAGCCACTTTGAGGAAAAACTGATCAGTGAGGAACAGCAGTGGGACAGCTTTAAACAGACAACTAGGACAGTTGATGCCGAAGAAAGCTGGAAAAAGGAACATTAGTCCAGAAGGGTCATGTTTTGTAGCACTCTTTTTCCAACTCAAGTCTCAGTTTAACAAGTGTCATTACCTGGACATTTAGTGTTAGGTGTTCATTTTCTAGGCACCAGGAATTATAAGACAAGCTCTGAGGGCTCCTTTCTGCAGTTGTTTTGCAGCCATAGTCTTTCTGTTGGAAGCCTTCTTACTCATCCGCTCGAAAAGATCACTTGGTTCAGGTTTGGAGGTGCAAAAGCTGCCCACTCAAGTGGAGATTTGTTTTGTACACAAGTTTTTAAGGACCAAATGGGACTCATAAGCCAAGATTGACAACTTTAAGAAGTGTTTATCCTTTCATTCCTTGACTCAGCCATGATTTCCTTACTGTCTTTTCCCTGTTTAATCCTGACTATTTTGTTTTTCCCTTACCCCATGATTGTTTAAAAAAAAAAAAAATCAGGAGCCAGTTAAACAATGTTTTGGTTAAAACTCAAAAGGTGCTGGTTGGAGATTTATCTACCCCAGCTGCCCTGCTTCTCCAATGACTCCGTGTCATTCATGTAAGAGCACTTATAACAGTATCTGTAGTAGCTGTAAGCCTGCAGCATCTTTCAACTCCTCTAGGTAGTATGAGTTCCATGAATCACCTTCTCTTTTCCATGTAGGAAAATTAAAAGAACGCCAACTTTGGCACTGTGCACCTGGATGGGAATTCCAAACCTTTCATTAATATAAAGACATTTTGCTTCATTGTCCATGTGGGGGGAAATGAACATTTCAGTCACCAGTATTAGCTACTTGACTTGGTAGTGATACAATATGGTATATAGAGAAGAACTGGGCCTGGCAAGCTGTAGTGAAGCTCATGTTCACAGTGTGCCCTGAGATTTGTAGCATAATCTAGGTTGAGAAGAGAAGCTTGGTCTCTGGGGGTTTAGAAATGACTACAGTAGATTTGGATTCTTGGACTCATTTTGCAGGAGCCAGAGACATCCTGCATGTTGATCCCTTAAGAACTATACTGATCAATCCTAGAACATGACTATTTAAGTGCTTTCTGGTCCCATTCAGTGTTTGATGGCCCAAGCGTTTCCCTAGGGAACAAGACTGGACCTATGGAGAGGCTTGGATACCTATCAGGACCTGGTCCAGTCTTTTCCTTAATTTTCTCATCAACTCAGCCTGTTTATCCAGAAGTGCAAACAGCTGGTTTCTTGCGGTTCTTATTCCAGCCGTGGTTACTTCTTGTACTTAGGCCATAAGCAAAGGCTTGAGGCAGACCATGGAAAAGAGTTTCCCATCACTGAGGAGCAGATGCTGAGGAAATGAGTAGACCTCACTCCAGTGTTAGAACTCAGGGTGAGGGGGCTGTCCTCAGAGGGAACAAGGAAGTCCCAAAATGTCACTCATTCAACGACAACATCTCAGTAGCTAAATCGAAACATGAAAGGCTGAGGGAGCAGTATCTTTGGTCTCACTTTTCTGTGTACAACTCCAAGTGCATATGCAAATCAAGAGAGACCTACATAGCTTACCTGAATAGGCTACAAACAATCTACCCAGAAATTTGAGGTGTTCCCCGGAGTTACTCCTCTAGATGTACCCAGCAACTACGTTGTAAACTTGGGGCCACTGACTGCTTTCACTCACTCACTCACTCAGTGTTGTCTATAGTACACCCACTATGGCCAGGAGCAAATGTTACTCAAAACCCCTTTCTAAGCCATGGTGGCAGGAGGGTTGTGTTGCTATCTCCAAGGTCTGCATCTAAGAAATTCTATCTTCCCAGTCTTGCATCTAAGCTGTTTTAATTTCCCACAGCCTTCATCAATGTATGTTCTTACCCAAAGCACAAAGTCAATGCAAGGTGCCGATTTCCCTTTGAGTTTCATTGGAAATACACACTACCCATGATATATGCCCAACTCCAGAGCTATTATCCTGGCTATGTCAATGGCATCCGATGTACTTTGGTTTGACTGGGGGAACCATAGACAAACCAATTTGGCTCTGGATATGCAAGGATTTGATCACACCCATCCTCTCAATGTGAACCACGAGACCATTCATTGGGAAGTTGTGTTAAGGGAACAGGTGTGTCTTTGTAGTGTAGCATCAAGAATTAGTCACAAGATTCTTAGTCACCTTATCACATTTTGTATGTGAACCAAGCAAAGTTGGAAGTACTATCCGTTCCTGACTAGCAGATTCAAGACTTGAAGCTGAACCTGGGAGTGAACTTTACTCTGAGTGCCAACCAGCGCCCCAGCTACAAGAGTCACCTGACAAGAACTACAGGCATGCACACAAGGTGGCAGCCACTGTGACCTGCAATGGACAGAAAGGTGAGAAATGAGGTCCCGTGGTTGCAATAGTAGCTTAGAAGCTACTGAGCTAGCAGTCACCACCCTACCCATAGCCCCCTAAGCATAGAACAAGTGAGAATGAATGGGCACAGGGAAGAACATCAGCATTACAGACGGCACAGTGAATAGGAGTATCTGGCCTCAGACCCAGGTGCAGAATGCGCTGAAAGGGAACGTAATTATGTGCCTGTGGTCTACTTTAACTGCATCTTTTTTTATTGTAATAATTTGTGCTTTGTATATATACATTTTTGTTAGGGTATCTTATCTTCTATGTGAGAAGTTCTTCCTAAAATTAAGAAGCTCATCAGTATGAAATCTCAGCTGTGGACTGGCATTCATAATCCAAGATGGGGAGCAGGATGCTGTTCCACCTTCTTGCCACCCAGCTGAGGAAGCAGGAGACACTAAATATTCAAGGGATGAGAGCCACAAGAGGGAAAGTGTGTCCCTGAACAGAAGCCAACATGGTCACCTGCAATTCCAGCCATCTGTTCATGGTTGGGAGGAGGCAGAAAACAAGTTTGTGCGAAGACAGATACAGAAGAGCTCCCAACTTCTTGTTATGTGATGGGGAGAAAAAGTCTACAGCTGAATCTGTAGTCAAACTTCAGAAATAGGGGTGCTTTGCCAATATCTTTGCCTAGACACCATAAGATCTGCTTGGATACTACTTCAGGCTCCCCTGGGCAAATATTTCCAACAAAGCAATCTGGCTTAATTCTGAGGCATATATGTCAATGTTGGGTAATTTAAGTATTACTTTAAATTCAAAGTGCGATTCCACTAGTCTAATTTTATTCAAGAATTAGGAAGTCTCAGGTAGTAAGATCTTCAGAGAAGTCAAAGAAGGTAGCAGAATCCTGGAGCACTTCCTGGTCCTGCCAAGAACCAGAATACTCTGGGGCCATGTCCAGATTTTATAGTAGCATGATGAATACTGAGGCCCCCTCTCCCCTCACTGCAGGAGCTGGCCAAGCAGAGCCGGCTAAGGAACCTGGCCTTAGCCAGTCCCCTTCTGGAGGATCTGCCTATGCATCTTGTTTTAAAGTTGTTCAAAGGAGGCTTGCCAGGATTCTTGAGTTGAGACAGGTACCAAGGAACATAAAAGCCTCACCATAAGACCGTTTTGTAGCTTTCTCTGCAATTAGTATAAATGCAAATTCTATTCCTGGTATTACAGTGACAACTGGGAAGTCCAAGAACATTGATGTTCTTGTAAATGCTTCAGTCATGGGTCATGTATAAATGATGAAAGTACATGGGAAGGAACCCTCAGATGCAGGTGCATCATAAAGGTGGGGCAGCCCACATCGAGGGGGAAATGAAATGGTGTGCCAGCAAGAGCCTTGGAGCAGGATGTGGTTCACCTGAGGGAACTGTGTTCTATGGACCCACAAATAGGAAATAAAACTTGATATAAAAAAGTGTCATGCTTGTGATGGTCTGAGTCGATAGGATCCTTTGGGGAATCTTTCAAGATAAAGGTCAACTACATGGAACATACTTCAGAGGAACTGCGGCATTTCCTATCAAAGAGACCTAGTTTTGCCAGTTACTGAAGTCAGTTATAAGATGGAGACTTTCCAGAAGACATTAAGTTAGAATGAGGCAAACAAGTCGATGAGCTTCTCAGAAGCTGAGACCATGTTTACAAAGTAAGGATATTCGTTGGTGTTTCACCGAAATTAGACCAATCTTGCTTTGCTCCTTGACACCAACAGTATTTCATTGGAATCTCTGGTGGGACTAGTTTGGAAACAAGACAATCTGAGTTGAGCCATTTTAGGGAGACTTGAGGTTAGAATTCACCCCCTGGATCAGGCTGTCCTCTAGCAAGTAGAAAAAGCAATCTGACATCTATGGTAATGGAGTCTTCATTCTTAAGCAACTTTAATTTCCCATGAGATTTCCTTATCCAAGACTCGCTTCCCCCGGCACCCTTAGTTGTCTAACATATGATGGCTATGAGCCTTTAAGTCTTTGAAAGACTTACAGCCTTTCATTGCCTTGATTCATGGAGGACCATGTAGAGAAATGCCAGGAGCTGCTGAGAAATGAGCAGCCTGAAGTTGTGCCAAATACCGGATATACGCAGTACAAGGTCGTAAGGCAGAGGATCAGGCAAACCAACATGTTAGACTAAAGTCACCAGAGGTTATCTGGTCAAGGAAAGAGGAGGGTGCTAGGGCCAAGGGGAAGGGCACTGGTAGATAAGGATGTACAAAGGGATCAGCCAAGTCACCCCGTCAGAATCCCCCAGAGCACAGTCAGTAGCTCATAGGAAAAGCCACTCTTGGTTCCCTGTACACAGATGGCCCAGGCATGAGGAATGCCGAGACCAAAGCACTCAAGTCCATCCCCTTTCTGCTTACAAATCGTCCAGCACCTAGAAATTAGAAGATCAAATTGAGGTGGCTGGGGCTCAGCTTACTTAAGTAACCAAAAGTGGGCTTACTTTGCTTACTGTAGATCACAGAACCCAAGGGCAGGTGGTTCCATCCCCCAAATCCTTAAAAGGCAGTGTAGTACCTAGCCAATCTGGTTGTCACCAAGGGCTATTTAAATGAAACCCTCTGGGAGGAGAGAGGAATCCAGATTGCATGAAGCTGGAGCTGAAGTTGAGATTGGAGAAAGATCCCTTAAGCCTTAAGTCCAGAGCTCGGCTTAAACATTAGCCTCACAGTAAATATGCTGAGGCTTGGGCAGTTTAAGGCCTCACACCTAACAATCATGTGGGATCCATTTGGCCAGGAGAAAGTCTCCCGAGTCTCAAGTGCCTTGTACTGCTACCAATGAGCATGGGCATTGCATCGGGCCATCCTATCACCCCATTGACATCCTACCACTTGGGTCACAAGATATAGGCGACAAGCAACCTGTCCTTTCTGCTCGATATGCCCAACAAGCTCAGCAATGGGGTCAATTTTATATTTCAAGACTACTTAGAATTCCTTTATGGAGGGAAAATTTCTGCACATGACCTGGAGTTAAATCATGAGTCTCTGCAGTTTTAGGGGCCAAAGATGCTTGACGGAGCCCCATCTGGTTTCCATGTACTGTATTCTCACATCACTGCAACCTACTCACTGAATTTTACTCTTATGTGATCTTCCCACTCCAATTCTGGGTGCTCTGAGCTCAAAGCAGTCCCCAGCACAGAATGATAAAGGGGAGGATTTTTCCCAGCACATTTTTATACATTTCTTGAGTAAAACAGGGTTACGTATACATTTATGACATATCATCGTCAGAACACAAATAGCACCACTTCTTCGTTTTACACGTATAGCCCACATTCCTAACATAGCCTGGTCAAGCAAACTTTCTAGAGACTTAAAACCATAAGCCTTTAGAGTCATATTTACTTTCTAAGATGTAGGAGAGTCTCATCTATGCATCCTAGGAGCAATCTCCAGACTTCGAGACACCAATGTAGCCATAGCAGAAGAGTCAGTGTAATTACTCATATATGCAGATAGCAACTGCCAGGGGGGAAAGGGACCAGCTGGGCTCCCACAACTCCTTTATTTTAAAATGCACAAAAGACTTCCTGTCTTAGGTCGTTTCCTACCAGCTGCTTAATCTTACCTGTCATGGGGTCTCGATGAGTCATTCAACAAGCCTTATTAGGTTGATATTGCCCTGAGAAAATCGAACCCGTCATTGACTACCAGGCCCTGTGCAAGGCAGTGCTTGCAGTTTTATTCCATGTAAATCTGCTTGTATACTAACAAAGGCATTGATCACAAGGCATACAACGAGTGGTAGAATGCATAAGACTAGAATGACTATTGCTGCTAATCCGATAACTCCTCCCAGCAAGGAGGTAAATGAGGACTTAAGAGTAACAAAGATGTGTGATTAAAATGCACCAAATTTTTTTTAAAAAGGATTTGTTAAAGTTACACAAGGAGATTTGAGCTACGTAATATGGAGCCCATTTCTATTAATGTGGTAGAAACAGCTAAGACATTTGTAGATCGGTTTTAATCCTTGGTGCCTACCTGGGAGGACTATTTATAGTTGGTTACTATTCACACAAGCCACAGCACCCCTCAAGCAGGATTGCAGCTACAGCAGGTCCCATGTCCACTCCAACCCTGCAAGCTGTGCCCCACTGAAAACCCACAGGCAGGCCACTGGTCAGGCCTGCCTGGGATGAGTGCAGGGAGGTGGCTTTGATGTAGGATAGAAGAAATGAGTAGGTAGAAAGGAGACAGGAAGGGGAAGTGAAATATAACTTTAATATAAAAAACCTGGGACTGAAGCACTTCAGCCTCCACTCCAGAAACCAGTTCTCTTTCCCAGGCCTGACTCTCCCAAATTCCTGGGAAATCTATGTTGGAGTTAACTAAGAGAAACTATAATTGCTCTGTACATTGATAACAAGACAGGTACGATAACTTAGGACACTCCAGCTTATCTGTCAATCAGCTAATGAGACCCCATGGTTGACCAGACCATCAGGAAGCGCCTCGGAACTACTGGACTGAGATCATCCACTGTAGAGCTGACCAGACCACCCAACCACCATAAACTGCCTAGGGGACCACCAGACTGAGATCATCCTCACATACCTCCTCTAGCCCACCCCTCACAAAAGTCCCCTATAAGGAGAGCCCTGAACGCCCCAAAATGCCCTTCCTCATCTTGAGATGGCCCACATTCTCTTCAATGTGTATTTCTTCCTTTTTTTCCCCTTCCCCCCAAATAAATCTGTCCATGTCTCTGACTGACGCGTGCTGAAATTCTTCATCATGTTAGCCAAGGATCCACAGATCCCAAGTTCCTGAGCTGAAGATTCACCCCAACAGCTTGGATCTGCTTCATGGTCCCTTCTGGTGGGGAGCAAGGAGATCAAGACTGACCAAGATCCCTGTACTGTTGAACCCCATACATCCAAAGTCAGCAGCTACCACCATGGTCCTGGGGCTCTCAACAGCCCCAGGACAGCCACTTAGAATCTGGCCAACAGAGGCAGCAGTCTGTTCTTAGGGAACTCTGGCCAGTGGTGGAGACCAGAGCCAAAATGGTATAAACACATCAAGTGCTCGACCTTAGCCCAATTTCAGCTGCAGCTAATATAAGGTGTCCTAGGCAGGGACAGTGCCTTATGTCCAGCAGCCTCGATGCCTGTGCAGAGGTGATCCCTATACACACCTGGAGGCACTTATGTGGTTACAGGTGGAGATGTCCATATCCCAGATTCATTCCTCAGCTGATGGAAGACAGAAACCAATAAGTGACCCCCACATCCTGTGATTAGCAAATCTCTCAAAGCATGTGTAGGCTTCCCGGGGGTGCCAGTCATTAACAGGTTGTCAGGGATACAATCCATCTCCTTTCCCTTCATAGTCACCTCCCTCTTAATGTCTCCCAAGACTACCACCTTGACAAGCTACCTGCCTGTCCCAAACCTTGAGCCAGGCTCCACTTTCAAGAAAGCCCAGATCAACAGAGATAACAGGAGACCAGAGCCATGGTATCCCCTGTCGAGAAGTAGGACTTGGCGTCACAGATGCTTCCCGCAGCTTGGAAGGTACAGGTTGTGCCGGTGTTGGGAAAACGCTCTGGAATTGATTTCCAATACAAATGTACAAGGCGGTCAGAGAGCCTGGGTGCTGCCAAGCACTCAGAATGACTGCAGCCTTGTCTCATACTTCAAAACCTCCACTCCCCTCTGTCCTGATGTTAACCCATAGTAATGCAGAGGAAAATCAGACCCTTAAAATGTATAGAAGCAAATAAAAGCCCTGAGATCCCAAGTAGCCCTGCCTGGCACATCTTAAAGCCATAACGATAGCAAAAGCCTTATGCCTTGATCTTGGAGATTGTGATACAAGCTGCACCAGCTACAATCCATGCCCCTCTCCCCCTTTTCCTCTGTAACCTGTCCTTCATATATGTGATATAACCTCCATAATATTGCTTCAAAGCACTGATAATTGATGGGCAGCTAGTACAACAGAGGTAGAAAGATTATGGGCACTAGCATTTAGTGACTACACTGACCAGAGGCAAGATAATACCACATGCCTGAGAAAGTGAGCTGCTAGCCCATTGACTAACACCAGTAATACCAGTAAAATCCTGTATTTAAGGGCCAGGGAGTAGGGAAGAGGGAGAGTCCATTTTTGGGCTCTCCATGCTGCTTTTCTTCCCTGTTGCTTTCTAATGAGGACTTGCTTAAGCTGCAACTGAGATGTCTATCAGTTATTTGATTTTCCCAATTCAGCATATCTACTTGAATTGAGGAAAAGCCCACAGTGCCATTACAGCCATAACACAGGTGGCCTCGTTTTATAAGTTAGCATGTCCAAGTACGTGTGTCTGCAGTAGGCCAGCTTGTCCTGTACCATAGACCACATAGCCTGGGATAGCTTGATTTTATGGGGCATCAGGATTGGA
This sequence comes from Graphiurus murinus, assembly GCA_004027655.1. Taxonomy (NCBI): domain Eukaryota; kingdom Metazoa; phylum Chordata; class Mammalia; order Rodentia; family Gliridae; genus Graphiurus; species Graphiurus murinus. Next base: position 8,204 of record PVLC010005383.1, on the reverse strand, counting down.
GCACCAAGTCCCAGATTAAAACATACGCTGTTGTAATGTCCACTGTCCTTGGAGGCATTAGTAAAAACCTCAAGTTCAGCCTCAAAATTCATCCTTAAACCCATAAAGATAGGTTCCAGTGGATAGGAACTTCAAGTCATCTCCATCTCAAACTTGTTCTCATTCCTGAAGCTTCACTCATCCAGCCTCTTTACGTGGACAGGGGAGGCAAGGGTAAAATAGCCCTTTGCCTCAGCTATGGGCTTCTGTAAGAGATAAAGGAAGCCAGAGCCAGTGACTCCCCCTGACCACCAGGCCCTAAGCAGAGGCTCAGGCTCCCTGTGCATCTGAGCATCCCACACACCTGACATCCCCGTGACTGGGTGGAAAATCAGCTTTCCTTCTCTAAGCACAAACCTGCTAGGACCTCTTAACCCAGTGCAGCCCAACTGCCCTTCAAAGCATGAGCTACTGGCCACCCATTGTCTAGCAGCTCAATTCAATGTTAGAGCATAAAGCAAAACGAGATCCATTTAAGGGCCACAGAGAATCTTGATTACAAGACAGGGGCATGTGGTAGGGTAGGAATTCATAGGAAGCCTTCACAGCCCCAAGAGGAATGAGAACCAGTGACCCAGAAGTGTGGGCAACTCCTGTGCACCCGATCCCAGGGGTCAAGACACGTCTTAGGTTCCCCAAACCCCCCAGGCCTACATGGTACACAGCCTCAACACTTGCCTCGGCCAGTGCATTTCCTTATGCAAGGTATCGGCAACCTGAAACCTAAGAAGTACAAGGTGATTCCATGTTCCATGTAGGTCTTTTGTATCAGCCTGGCTTCTTTCCTGTGGAGGAAAGTCCTCAACTGCAGTTTGAGAATACATCCACACTGACCATGCGTTTAACTATACCTTCCTGGGGGATTCATTTTCATCCCTCAAAACTGTAGTTATAACAGAAGGAAGCTGCAGAAATAGACATGAGTGACAACTTTTGAATATTATGCACCAATAGAGAACCACAGTGAACATGCCACCATGCCCATGTAGAAGTAGTTGCTATCTTCTCACAAGAACTAAATTTAAATTGGGTTGTTTGTAAATGCATTGGTTAATCCCAGCGTGTTACTTCACAGGTGAGTTGCTGCCTTGAGTTGAACTTGTGTTAATCAAGCTAAGCTATGTAGGCCATTTTGTTCAGACAGTGTTTCTTAGAGTGAGTTTAGCCATAAGCATGGGCAGAGCTTCCCAGAGCTTGGGAGGTAAGGTGAACTCGTCTTATAAGTTTGTGTATCTAAGTGTATGTGTCTCCAATGAGGCCAGCTCGGTCAATGTCTTAGTAAAGCTTAGGAAAAGCATTGTCACACAGGGCATCAGGATTGGGGGCAAAGTCCCAGATCAGGACATGAGCAGTCATATGCCCACCATCCTGGGACAGGAAAGGAGGAACCAAGCGTTCTCGAGGATAATTCACCCCACCTAAAGATTTTGTACCGGGGATTGAACCAGAGGCATTCTACCCAAGCAACACCCCAGCCTTTTATTTTGGATCTTACCAAGTTGCTAGGTCTCTTGCCAAGTTCCTAAGACTAATCTCAAACCTCTTAAGTACTGGGATTGCAAGAGTTTAGGTCAATATTCTTTTTCCACCTGTGACCATAACAGGTAAGAACAAAGCCCTTTCCTCACATGCAGCCTTTTAAGCATAATTCAGGTTAACATCAATAGCTGACAAAACCCTTGGGGCCAAAAGTACAACTTCCTGTAAGTTGCCTATGCTTACTTATTCCTGGCACAAAGAACCCTTTCTAAGAGGCATGCTGCTCTCTTCCTCAGGTGCACCCTAGTTATGAAAAGTGAGACTCCTGGCACCAGCGGTCCTGTGGTTTTCATGAAGGACATGCAGCCTCCAGGTCTGGGCCATGAGGCACTCCCTTCCCAGAAAGAGTGGGATTCAGGAGACAGGAAGGAACCACTGGGTTTTGACTCAAAAGACAATGACCATGGGGGAACTTGGGACTGAGGTCAAGGTTCCTCCAGTACAAGATAGCTTCACTGTGTTGCATCCTAAGTTCAGAGAATGCTGGGACACTTGGAACTCAGGATGAAGTTTGCCCAGTACTTGATGCATTATTAATGTGATTGTGTCATGAGGTAGCCATCAAGGAGGTGAAATCGCCACTTGAGACTCAGCCCTTCCAGGAAGTTTTTCCCCAGTCAACCCCAGCATGAGTATTAGCCAGCGTTAGCATATGGAATTCTGTGAATACATTACAGACCAATCAGCAGCAGGTACAGCAAGCCTTAGAGATGGATGCAGAGGTACAAGGCCTTACAGGAGGACCCAATTTCACCCTGGTGGAAGTCATTGGGCTCCTCGAGATGGGTATTATCCTCGCCCGTGTGGTGAAAGACTAAGTTACCTGTTGTACCTTTATTGTTGTACTTGGGCCCAACATACTGCTCCCTGGGTCAAATCCTGCCCTGCCATGCTGTAATGGGTAGTGCTTGGGGCCCAGAGGAAGTATAGCCAAAGGTGGACATGACCTCTCACCCCGCCACAATCAGAGCCTTCTATGCAAACACAGCTGACCTGCAACAAGGCCCCTGACTTAACTAGCTTGAGTCATAATCTTGGCTTTCTTATAAGCTGAGCTTGTCCTCGAGGGACTAGTGAGAACACTTGGTCAACAAAGCCAGGTCGTGTACCCACACCATCGCCCAGAGAAGTGGTCGTATGAGAAGGAACCTGCTCAAGGTCCTCAGAAGTCAGGCTTCAGAGCCTGGCACATCAACCCCTCCCTCCTTCAGCCTACTTGCATGAGACTTTAGGGACATTTCAGCTGTGCTTAACTCTTCCTGGATGAGCTCTGTCTTGCTCTACTTGTGGAAGTAACCGGCGCGAGGGTAGATAGAAAGATGCTAATGAAGCTAGCATTGTGAAGGCAGCAAGAGTTTAAGCTTCACCCATCAAGAAATAGATCTGGCCAGCTTCTAAGCCCCATGGCCAGGAACCTCTCAGTTAAGATTTGAACTCCCTGAGCATTTTTCAAGTCTCCCCCATGCTCCAGTTCATGGGTTTGGAAAGCTCAGTGTCCTTGAAAAATGAGAAGCCCCACAGACAGCTCCCCACCACCAGTGTAGTAAGAGCCACGTTCCACTAGAAACCTGGGCTAGGGAAGTGTACAATGGATGTTTGCACAGAGGTTATTATCTTTTCTGGGCTAGGAAAGTGGGGGAGAAGGGGTGTTTGCACACCAGAGTTGTCTGCCAGACAGCCTAGGTACTGGAGTGCCCCGTTTGTCACCTCAGTCCCCTCATTTAGAGTCCACACGCACCACGGGGAGCCTACAGGAAGCATGAGGTTTCGCTTGCGGGTTCGATTAGGACTTCCAGAACAGAGATGAGAGTGGTTGCTCCTCCCTTAGAGCTCCAAAGAAGAGGAAAGAAAGCTTTCCCTCGTTGTGTGGGTTCGGGGACAGACAGCTCAACTCCCTCTTATTTCTTCCCCTGTCAGAGCCCTTGGTTTACAAGAGTTTCAGAGCTCCTGAGAAATTTTTCTAGAGACAGAAGTTTCCCTCAGGTTCTTAGTCTCCTGGACTTGAATTTCCAACACCATTCCCCCATCTCTAACTCAAGCAAGTTTAAACATTACTTTTTCCTCCTTCCATAGGTGAGAGAATGTCAAGGCTCCCTCTGGATTTGCCCCAATACTAGAACAGCTTGAGAGACAGAAATCCTCTCCCCCAACCCCAGATACCAGCTTGAAAGCAAACGAAAAAGAAACCTCCCCTGCTTGACAAACTCATAAGCAAGTACTGTAGATCAGGCCAGAGAGCGTCCTTTTAAACCTTCCCATGGTGGCTCCTCCCCTTCCCTCGCTACCCATTGGCTGGTGGCCTTCCTCCCAGATGTCTTTCACCTGGGCCCAGGGCCTTTCCTATGAGCCTTGCATTCCACGTGCTGGTTGATTAAGCAGGACCACCTTGGCTCCCGAGCTCTGCCCATGGTCTTGGTGAAATTGTTAATGCCAACTCCTACTCTCAGATGGATCCCATTTTGACAGGTGACTATATTTATAAAGGAAGGAGTTTGTCCTTCTCTAGCTAACCTGAGACTTACAGAAAGTCTCTCCCACTCAGGGATCAACACCAAGATGAAACTAGGTGCAGCTGGAGAAGCAGGCATGATGAGGGTAGCGTTGGGATTGCTCCAGCCTGGTAAACAAATGAGGCTGGGCAGCTGGCTCCTCTGGCTTGACTCCCCCTAACCACCCCATCTTATCCTTTGGCCTCTTTCCTGACATCCCAGTGAACACACTCTCTAGCCACCTCCAGGCTGTGCTGTTCAGTTGCCTTAACTTAGGATGCTGTCCAGAGAGCTGGAGGTGAAGTGTTGGTCTGTTTGTTTTTAAAATTATTTATTCAAATTTTATTTTTATTTTTGTGGTACTAGGGATTGAATCCACATGCATTCTCCCTGTGAGTTATACCTCCAGCTATTTTTTATTTATTTAGTTTTTGTTTGGGAACAGGATACCACTAGGTTGCTGAGTCTCACTATTTTGCTCAGGCTGTCCTTGAACTTGTGATCCTCCTGTCTCAGCTTCTCAAGTACTGGGAAAACAGGTGTGTGCTACCACACCTGACTCAACTGTGTTCTTATCTAAGTCCTTATTGAACTGTGATACCTTAATTGACAGCACCCTGACTCCAGTTCTCAGCTCTGACACTCTTTGAATCCTGGATCAGTTCACTGGCCTTTCCTTTCCTCAGATTGCCCATCTAAAACCAGAGTAATTCTTCTAACCCAGGCATGTTAGAAAGTAATTCTTCTAACCCAGGCATCCTAGAAAGTAATAGATCTCTTTATTCACAGATTCCACAAATTGACCTGAAATTTTGATATCTTCTGGAGACTATCTTCCTCAAATCTCCAACTCTAATTTTATTCCTTGGGGTTGGGGGGGCTGCATTTTGGAAAAGAAAAACCAGAAAGGGAAAGAAAGTTTCACCAACCTCCTCCACATTACCCTTTAGACAAGCAACACAGAATGGTCTATCTACCCGAAGAGTGGAAAGGGCAAATTAATGAAGACAAATATGGGGAGGGGGTCAAAAATCTATAAAGTGTTGTACTTATCATATTAAAAGATCCTTTAAACAGACATTGCATGTCACAGTGAAGCCAACTAGAGAATCAACTTGTCCACTTGGCAATAATAACACATAAGCATACTCACAATAAAAGAAAACAGAGATCCTCTGCATTCTCTGGGCCTTGCTGAGAACTTTGTTGGGAAACTTACTGATCTATTTCCAACTAGACATACTGAAATACTTCATTAAATTGGGGTGAAAGCCCCTTAATTTTCTCTCATTTCTTCTACACTGCAAAAACCAGTCTGTAATAACACCCCTCCACCCCTCCCCCTTAGTTGTCCCTCTGGAAGCTCTCCTCCCCTCCCCTCCTGTGCTTCTCACCTCACAATGCCACCACTGGAACTGTGATGTAATCAATGACTCAGCAAGTACCTCCACTGACTCCCTTCTGCCCTTGTGCCAATATGTTTGGGCCTGTTGTCTTGTGTGTGCCTTCACTTCACCCACATGTACAGTCTACATTCATGCTCCTGCTTCTAACACAGCCTCATTCTACTTTTTGATAGTGAAATTTGTTAGATATCTCTTGCTTGATAATTCAAACACTCCAAAATATGGTACTAAAAGAGAATAGTCATGCTAAGTGTTCTTAGTGGTCCTAAGAATATATATCTCTGATGACTAAAATATTATCAGAGTATAAGTTTCCAGAAACACAGGCAAAACCATGAATAATTCAGGATTAAGCCAGGAAATGGAAACCAATAAGTAGAATGTCCATACTTGCAAATATCAAACATAATGTCCAACTCAATAGAAGACAAAAACTAGAAATTTTAAAACTTATGCATCATATTTGTAAGTTTGAAAGATAGTAAAAGTATTGAATATGTTATTATTGGTAAAAGTGTAAGGAAACTAAGATTCTCATGTGCAGTTGGTGGACATGTTTATTTTGGAATATAATCTTTATTTATTTATTTATTTTTGCGGTACTAGGGATTGAACTCAGGGGCATTCTACCTCCGAGCTATACCCCCAGCCCTATTTTTTTTATTCTTTATTTTGAAACCGAGTCTCACTAAGTTTCGGAGTGCCTCACTAGGTAGCTGAGGCTGGATACTCCAGTCTCAACCTCCCGAATGCTGGGCTTACAAGCGTGCACCACCACGCCCGGCTGGAATATAATCTTTAATATGTATCAAGTGTATACTCTTTAAAATCCATTAACCATTTTTCAATGTATCTTAAAGTAATTAGACATGTTCACAAAGATGTGTGTGTGCATATGTGTGTATATGAGTGCTTTTTGTGAATTTGTACAATAGTAAAAAAAACTACATATGCATGTAGTAGAAATCATTGTAACCACTAAAATTATGTTAATTTAAAAAGTATAAAAATATAGGAAATGACAGCTATTATTAGTCAAGTAAAAATAAATCTGAGATAATTTTGTGCAGAAAATTGATAACACAGGTGAGCCAAGAACTGAGACATCAATTAGGGTGAAGGAGCCAGGCTGACATCAGTGCAGGAGGTAGTTAGATCAGCACCAGGACTGGATCAGCACCACAACTGGATCACCCAGAAAAACCTGGAAGCACTGCAAGGTTCATTGTACAAATGAAAGTCAGAGAGGGAATGTAGTGACTTCCAGAAATGCTACCAAGGCAGAGGGCAGACGTATTTCTCATTTCCTCAGACTGTACTTACCCATGATGCTGTTTTTACATAAATACTCTTGACCCTAAATCTGCAGGGACTTTTCTTCTTCTGACACCAAACACATGGAACTTTTAAATCTCTCTTCTTCAACTTTCCAACACCAACAGTACACTCCACAATTCACTCAATGTTAACATCATCTTCCTGGAGATAACATCAGATACCACGTTATAGGCTCAATCCCATAAGACTGTTCCCCTTTTCAGACACCAGTCACAAGTCCTGATCCTTTATATTTCTTTTTTTTTATTGTAATAATTCGTGCTTTGTATATATACATTTTTCTTAGGTACAAATTGATAAAGACAAATATGCACACATTTCTCATCTGATCCTTTCCCCAATTCCCACCCCGCTCCTTCACCCTCCCTCCCTCTCAAGTTCAGTTCAGTGAGTGATCTTGATATAATTGTGTAAGTACATCATGTGCCTTAAGATGCTCTCCCCCCCTCCCCACCCTCCGTCCATCCCCTTTGGTTAAATCAACTTCTTTGTTTATCGAGGGTGTCTACTTTTTCATCTGGGAACCCTCTTATGCCCCATCTTCTCCCTAACATCTGCATGTTAGGAAGAACATATGCTTCTTTACTCTTTGTGACTGGCTAATCTCACTTAACATAATGTTTTCCAGTTGCATCCATTTCCCTGCAAAGAACATGATTTTGTTCTTCTTTATGGCTGAGTAAAATTCCATTGTGTACATATCCCATAGTTTTGTAATCCATTCATCTGTGGATGGACATCTTGGCTGCTTCCATAGTTTGGTTATTGTGAATTGAGCCGCTATAAACATAGATACACATGCATCGGTCTGGTAGTTTGGTTTCCATTCTGTTGGGTATATACCCAGTAGTGGTATTGCTGGGTCATATGGTAGGTTCACTCCCATTCGTCTGAGGATCCTCCATATTGTTTTCCACAGTGGTTGCACAAGTTTGCAATCCCACCAACAGTGTATTAGGGTTCCCACTTCTCCACACCCTCGCCAGCAGGTGTTGTTGTTTGTGTTTTTTATGATTGCCATTCTGACTGGAGTTAGGTGAAATCTCAGGATAGTTTTGATTTGCATCTCCCTGATTGCCAATGATGTGGAACATTTCCTCATACATTTATTGGCCATTTGTATTTCTTCTTTTGTGAAGTGTCTATTTAGATGGTTTGCCCATTTTTTATTGGGTTATTTGCTTTCTTAGTTGCGATTTTCTTGAGTTCTTTGTATATCCTAGATATTAGACCTCTATCTGAAGTGTAACTGGCAAAAATTTTCTCCCACTCTGTAGGCTCTCTGTTGAGGTTCTTGATAGTTTCCTTTGCTGTGCAGAAGCTCTTCAGTTTCATGCAATCCCATGTATTGATCTTCCTTTGAGCTGCTTGTGCTTTTGGGGTCTTGTTGAGA
>PVLC010005382.1:0-76880 GCA_004027655.1 Graphiurus murinus | reverse complement strand
ACTTCCCTCAAGGCTTCGCTATGATTCCTGCTCATGGTGTCAAATTCTTTGTTCATTTGTTCCTTTATTTCTTTCCAGCTCTCTCTGCATTCTTTCTGGAAGTTTTGTATCGCTTCTATTATTAAAGATCTGAATTGTCCTTCTGGTAAGCTCTGCCAATCAGTGTCATTGAGTTCTGTTATTGTGGGGTCGTGTTGATTCATTGTTTCTTTGGTGTTTCTCCTTCTCATGGTTTCCCTGTTCTTAAATTTATAACTTTGCTGCTCTTGCACGCTTTCCCTGAATTTGTATGTTTCTTATTTTTATTTTCTCTCTGTGAATGGTATCTTGTACTGAGTTGCAATTACTCTGGTATTTATTCTGCCTGCTCTATTGGTGTCTTTGGTGGGTTTCAGGTGTTGACTTCTAGGATCTAGCAAATGCTAAAAGGCAACCAATCCTGCGAACAAACATACATAAATTGAAGCAATGCAAAGTGAAAACAGAGTAAAACCAGAACAAAACAAAGCAAAAAAACCCAGAAAACAAGAAACGTCAGTAAGAAGCAAAATAAAAATCCCTGCAAGTTTGTAAGGACAGACCTGGTTTGGCCTCTGCAGATCTTTTGGGCAGATTTCTGCTGCTGTGGGCGGCCGACAAGATGGTGGCTGCTACTGCTGCGCACGCACGGCTCCCCCGTTCTCCCTGGTCTGCTCCTTAGATTCCGGCCAGCTGCCCGTTTCTTTACTCACTTTTGAGCTGATTTGCTTCTCCTTCCTTCCGTCGAGAAGCTGTTCCTGGGGCAGTTTTGATTCAAGCTCTGGAGTGCAGTTATCTCTGCTCCGGCTCTGCGGGGAGAGGTGAGCTGGGATGGGCCTGCACGGGCTTAAGCTGGTCGTACCAGCATTCTGGTCTCTGTCGAAGGTGCCTAGAAATGCCGCCTGGCTAGGATGAGGAGTTCAGGAGTCGCTCACTCCAGCTCTGGCCGGTGGGGTGCAGAGGGTTGTTGTATATTTCTTTCTTAGTAGACTCCACGCCGGGGGCTGGCTCAATGGCGGCTTCCGCTTGGCGGCGTGGCGCCGGGGCCGCGGAAACGGGCCTCTTTGCTCTCCCTGGTCGGCCTTCCGGGTTCTGCTCAGCTGTATTCCAGTCTTCGCAGCGTTTTTCACCCTTTAGTTGCTTTTTTCTTCTTTCAAAAAGCTGGTTCCACGACTGATTTGAATCGAGCTCACAGCGCCTCTTGAGATGTGTCTCACTCCGTCGCCATCTTCCCGGAAGTCCAGAACAGAGAATGATGAGAGGGAGTCTTGTTCGATTTTTGTTTACCAAGATTTACTGGGATTGTACATTAACATTGGTCCCCTGTCAAGGAAATTAAACTGTAGAATTCCAGCAGTGATTCCATGCTTTTTTAATGGAGCATCAATATGAACTAGCTTCGGCTTTGTAATATCATAATTATTAGAACCCCAGTGTACATTCAACAGGGTAATTACTTTGGGTAGTAATTGTCTAGATTGTCTTCCTTCCACTAACCAGCTGGCATTGAAAAAGAAGCACTGCTTTTATGTGTGAACACAATCAGTCTGTAAAATCTCATTATCCACCATTTCCACAACCCTGTGGCTGTAGACTTCCTTTTGAAGCCTCTTAAAGAAAAAAAATATAAGGAAGTCCTAAAGTTCTTTTCTAATCTCATTCTACCCATGTAATATAAAAGTAGGGAGGGAGTGGTATGAGTGGGATGTAACATGCTTTGCTTACCCTCCACCTGGAGTCCTCCTGACTATTTTCATGTGTAGAAAGAAATGCTCCTTCAGTGTGTGTGTGTGTACACATATATGTATAATTATATATATAGTAATCCCAATACATATAAATACATATATAAGGACATATACACAAAAATACACACACACACACACACATACATATATGGGTAGGTTTTTTGGTACTGTGAATTGAACCCTGGGGTGTTGTACCTCAAGCTGCTATACCCCCAGCTCTATTTATTTTACTTTTTGCAATAATGAAGATGGAATCCAGGGGCATTCTACCTCTGATCTACACCCACAGCCCTATTTTTTATTCTTTATTTTGAAACAGAGTCTCACTAAGTTGTGGAGGGCCTAAGTAGCTGAGGTTGGGTGCGAACCTGGATCCTCCTGTCTCAACCTCCCAAATACCACATTACAAGCCTGAACCACCACACCTGGCTTACTTAAGTTGTTTTTTTTTTTTTGAAATGAGGTCCTGCTAGGTTGCTGAAAGTCTAACTAAGTTGCTGAGGCTGGTTTCGAACCTGACATCCTTCAGTCTCATCCTCTCAAGTATTACGGTTGTGCACCACCATGCCTGGCTCTTCAGTGTGTATTTTGAGATAAAGTTGAATTTAATTTTTTTTGGATGTTCACAGAATAAGGCAAGGTTTGTTTGGTTATTGTAGTTCTTCTATCCCCTCTGTTCAAAATGTCTATATTATGTAGGAGTTTCTGCAGACTTCTTATGATCAACCTTCCTTTTAATTGTGATTGTTAACATCCTAGATACAAAAAGCCCTCCCCTGCTCTGCTTTCCTGTTTCATATCCCCTTCAGTCTGAGAGTATGCCCTCTTGCGTACCCTATCTTCTAACTACTTTCCAAGGGCCCATTGCATTCTTTGTCTTTTGAGTTCTAATTTCTTATGTGATTAAAATTTTTCTTAATATTCTTTCCACAACTTTGGCAAATTGGCATCTGTTCCTTGAGGATAATACCTTCCCTGATATCTGGTGCATCTCTTACTACCACTCTTTAATGAAACTAGGCAAGAGTGGAATGTAGGTAAGGATTCACAATTTTTTTTTTCTTCAACCCTGAGAGACCCGTTTTTGTCACTATTATTCAAAATTCAAAAACATTTCTTTTGAGCCAGGGCATGCTGGTGCATGCTTGTAATCCCAATACTTGAGAGGCTGACACAGGAGGATTGCAGGTTCGAGGTCAGCCTCAGCTACTAGTTAGTGAAGTCCTTCACAACTTAGTAAAACTGTTTCAAACAAAAGAACAACAACAAAACAAAAGGCTGCGGGGGTAACTTGGATGTAGAATGTCCATATTTTTTGAAATCCGTGTTTTATATCTATATCATGTAATTCCACCATCTTCTGCATCCTCTTTATCTTTGGGACATTTCCTCATCTTCCATAGGACCTGTTTTACAAAGCTTAACTTCATATTAACACTCTCTCTCTCAGTGACTTATCTTCCTTGTTAGCAATTCTTCCAAAAACTGCTGCTTCTCAGTCACAGCCTCTACTTTATTTTACAGTTACAGACTCTAAAATGGACCCCACTTCTTGAGCATCTCAGTTTTCCGTTTTCTATTAAATATGCTGCCCATCCTCTTCATAGATTCCTATTTCTACATCTAATCTTATTCCTGAGGTCCATAAGTCTATCTCCGGGTATTCACTTCCATTTTATCTACCTTCTTCCTCCCCATGACCTACCAAGACCCCATTCACCTTGCTGGATCTTTAAAGAGTAGTATTAATCATTTATTTTTTATCTCCCATCAACTTTAATACCCTACAGTCTTGCTTTATTACTTTTCAAAGATTGCTTTTATAATCCCTGTCTGATATCTCCTTGTTCCTCCTCCTCCTCCTCCTCCTCCTCCTCCTCCCCCCCTCTTCCTTTGTATTTAGTAATGTCTTCTGCTATGATGATATCCTGACTAAATTTTTGTATCTTTTAAAAATATTTTTAGTTCCTGACTATATACTATTTTCTTCCCATTATTCCTCATCCTCCTCTGTAATTCCCCTTTGTCTATTAGTTTATTATTTGTTTTGGATTATTCTTCCTCTCTATTCCTACAAAGGATGAGTGTCCTTTGACTCATCTCTTTTCTCTTCAATCTTTTTCTGTTAGGCTAATCTCGTCCATCCACTCAACTTTAATAACAACTTCTTAGATATGGATTCCCTTCCCTAATGTCTGTCACTAGAATCTCATTTCTAACCTCTTGCAGACATTTCCAGAGGGATAACATAGAGGTACTTTGAACCTTTGGTGATTTTAATTTATCATCTAAACTTTGCTACTATTGAGGGTTAAAGAGGGCACTGTTGATATTTAACAGATGTAAATCTGTACTGTGCATATATCACCCATTCAAATCTAATATGTACAAAATACTCTGAAATCTGCTTCTTTTCAAATCTAATATGTATAAAATACTCTGAAACCTCTTTCCCATGTTTATTCATTGCCTCACCAACATTCTACCTGCCTGTGCTGAAAATCTTCATCATCTTTGATTTTTACTAGATAGATACCTAATAGATACTTTTTAGATAACAGAAGATACTAGACAGTTTCCCCCCCTCCTTTCCTTCCTTCCTCCCCTTCCTTCCCTTCCTTTCTTTCCCCCTTTCCCCTCCCCGCCTGTCCCCCTCCTCCTTCCCCACCCTCCCTCCCTCTTTCCCTCCCTCCTTTCTTCTTTTTTTCCTTCCTTCTATTGAGGTTCTTATTTCCTCCTCCCTGGAATACTACATAGCCTTCTATCTTATCTATTCACTCTCAGCTTTTCTCCTCATTCATCTGCATATTTTTTACTGCTACAAAGTTTTCCTAAAGTGCACTGATAATTTATACATGTGCTCAGAAAACATTGCCAAAGAACACCAATGATGAGCGCTTATCTTGGAGTTTAACATAGTACAGAGCCTGATAGAATTTTTTTTTCAGTCTTATCTCCATCGTAGGCCTTATATTTCAGCTGGACCTTTGGACTTTCTCTGAATATCTCCTATTTCAGTGGTGTTCAACTACATCAGAATTATCTTTGGGATTTGAAAAAAATATAAATGCCTATATTTAACTGGGAGGTTTTAATATAGTGTCTTTTCAGTCCTGGTTATCTTAATAAGAACCTCTCCACATTATTTTTAACAAAGCCAGGTTTGAGAAACATTGTCCATTTTCCCATTTTCATGATTTTGTTCATAATTTTTCTCTATGGCTAATATTTACTCTTTTTCCTTTCTTGTTATACCTCTCTCACTCTTCAACACCTAGCTCTATTTGACCTCATTCATGAAGTTTTCCTTGATCCATCCAAATAGATAAAATTGCTAATTGCTTTTTCCTCTATACTGCAGAAGTAGCAAACTTTCATTAGGTTATGTTTATGCCTATCAACCTCTAGAGAATACCCTCCTCCTCATCATCCTTCTTTTTTGGTACTGAGTATCGAACCCAGGGGCATTCTACCACTAAGCTATGCCCCCAGCTTTTATTTTGAAATACGGCCTCTCTACGTCTCTGAGGCCAGCCCTGAATCTGGGATCCTTCTGTATCGGCCTTCCAAGTACTGGGATCACAGGCATGCTCCATTGCACCTGGCTAGAGAACACACTTCTTAAGGACGAGGTTTCTGCTATTTATAATATAGAAGCCAGACAATAGACGTCATTGGCTTATAGAGAATTTAGGAGTTCTTAATGAGGTCAATAAGCATAAGTTTTTTTTTTTTCTTCTTCCTAATTTAAACAAAAGTCCCAAACAAAAAACACAGTAATTGAAATTCCAAGACTTCTAAATTAAAATTTGCTAATCATGCTAAGTAGGAGAAAGGAATTATAATTCTAAATGCCACTATTTTTTTTTTTTTTAGCAGCAGATAAGCTAATATTAAAATAAATTCCGTGGTGGTCTGGTTCCCACCCTGCAGGTGCTTTAGAGTGTGCTATGCTCTTCAGATTCTTCATGAAAACGGTCATGTTGGCATGTAGCTATAAAATGTGCTTCAGTTGGAAATTAGTTGGTAAGCACTTTATTTTTACTAGTACCTTTGGCACAAGAGAATACTTTTAATAAATCAACCTTGCTGAAAAAACAGTATTGTTTTTAGTAGGGAGTGAGAGTGTTCATGCAGTAATTTTATGCAGTTAGAGGTGAATGCATCCAAAAACAATTTTTGATTTTGTCAAACATTCAAGTGAAGGAAAGATTTCCTTCTCTTTCATTCTGTCTTTTCTCAGCTGTACTATTGTTAAATTTATATGACATATATTCAGGATTGTATTTTTTGCTTCCTATAATTTTGTCAGTTCCTGATTTAAGGTTTAATTTTGTCTATAAGAAATGTGAATATTTAGTTTGGGTCATAAGGAACTATGTGTATTATTTAGTTCCCTTTAAAGTGAAGACTTGTTTTAATATTCTGTTCTCTCTATCTCTCTCAAGGCATTTAGATTTCATAGCAAGCCTAGGTAAGAAATAAACTTTTGTTCTTTGGTGTTCTGTGTATTTTCTGAAATGAAACATGTTTTTTTATTTATTCCAGGTGAAAAAACCCAAAAGGAGTATATTAAAATTTTCTGTGCTCATGAAAGTTATACTAATTGGAAAATAGTCAATATGTATTTAGTTTTTTTGGCTTTTTATAAGCCATAGGTTTTATAAGAACTTTGTGTAACCATCTGCTCTTTCCTTGACTTGTAGTAGAACTATAGCTTAGCCGAGCTACTCAGAGCCTCTAGAAGCAAAGTCAAACTTTCTTCAGGAAATGTTCCCATACTTAATCATATTTGTCTTTGTTAAGTTTTTCCTAGAAAACAGCTATCCTCCATAACAGGAAATCAAAAGAGAAATTGTTGGGAAATATTTTTAAAATGACAAATAAATAATGAGTAAGATTTCATAGTCAGTTGGAGATTTATGTGTCAGCAGAAAAACATAATACTTAGCAAACCTCTGGGAGCACGAGACAGGATTTCCAACCATAATAGTAGCAACTTCTATTTTGCAGAACATTGTACAGTTTTCATGTACATCTTCTCCTTCAATCCTCACAACATTCCTGTGAGATGGGTGGCATTAATACCCTGTTTTACGTGTTTGGAGACCGAGCCAGGAATAGTAAATGGTTTATCTTTAAGTACATACCCACTAAGTGGTAGATAGGAGAGAGTCATATCCTTTGATCCCAACTCAGTCTACCAAAAAGGCTATTTAAAAACAAATTAGTTTTATAAAGACCATCTTAAAAGAGTATCTGTCAGGACAATGACATCAGTGCAAATAAGAAGAAAAAGCCCTGAATTAATTTCTGAAGTTTTCCACTTAGATTATATAAGTAAAATAAAAGGAAATGAGTTTATACATGCAATACTGACTCTTTGAAGTAAAATGATACACAACCTCAAGATACTGCTGTTTTTATTTGTAGCAACTTTTATTTTTATGCCTAGAAAAATACATGGGGTGTTTAGGACTAATGTGCTGGCCAATTTGCTACTTTAGTGACAGTAACATAATCCCAAAAGCAAGCACAATTATTCTGTACTTTTTTTCTCAAGTTTTATTCAGCAATAAGACCATAATTTTTCATATTTAAAGAAGTATGAAAAATTTGTCGAGTTTTAAAAGCTGAATACATGTAGCGTTGGATCAAGGCACATACAAGACTGGCCAAAGGGCGTACAATGCACTTTGGTTTTTTTGTTGGAAAAAAAATCATGGCAACAAAAAGTGATATGGTTTTTAAACAAGTAATAGCTCACAATTCTGTAGGAAGCTAGAAAGAAATGTTACGTTACAAGTTCATTATGTAGTATCTGGAGAACTGTGACAGTAATGGGCAGTATTCTTGATTATTGTGAAATAAAATTTAACATTTATGTACAATGTAAAAATATTTCACATAAACCAGATCTAAATTTTATTTCTAGTATTTATTTTTCTTTTAAATTCTCACTTATTTAAAGTACTACTTTCTCTGCATTGCTGAGGGGAATTGCTTATGGTTATACTATCTTTTTAATATGCATAAGATTTCTCTTTGACATTTTTTATGATAAAAACATCATAAATAGTAGCGATTTTGAGTTTAGAATTCACTTTTCAAAAATCAGGTCGGTACAGGCAAAACCAAAATGCAATTCTAATATTTGTGTTTATTACACTACACATAATCTAAGTTTTCATGTTTTCCTAAGTACACATTCCCCCCCCCTTAACTCAGAAGCATACTTATATTATTGTTTTTGTGAAGTCCTTTATTCGTAAAGCTTTGTTAACCATGGCTTTAACAGCAGACTTCACATTACTTTATGCCAGCCGATGTATTCAATTCAGAAGATATGCTTAACTTTCTTAAGGATATCTAATTTTCCTAAAGCAAGAATGGAGATATGCAGCATGTTTGATATTGCCCATTACTTCACATATTTTGACTTATTGAATACCACTGGGATAATACAAATTTAATAGTTGAGACAGTATTTCATAACTATTTTTGAAATTTAATTTTTTTTCATTTAATCAGGTTTTCTTTTTTTTTACATTTTATTAATACCAAAGTGAAAAATGGCCTGTGCTTATACTACAAGGATCTCATGTGAACGCAGTCCTGATTGTTCAACACAGCAAGAAATTCACTTTCACAGTCAACAAGTCATCTTACTCAGTAGAACACAAAGTAAATGGTTTATAACTTCAATATTTGCAAGGAAAATACAGTACAAATTACTAAAAAATACTAAAATATAGAATTGTGTTCAGGCATCTCCACTACATCAATCGCAGCAGTAACCTGAAATTTGAAACTTTTAATAAAAAGTTCTTAAATATAAATTATATGGCAAATGTACAGTACATTGCTTTTTTTTCAGTTTTTTTTCCAGTGTTTTGCAGTAGAACAGGTCCCTACCATCACCTCCTTTAGGTTTAAAAACCTGAAACAGTCTGCTGCAGGTCCACCAGCATCATGAGTGTGAGTGGTCTGAGTCTGGAATGCCACTGTCTCTGTAGCTTCGGTTACTACTGCTTTCACTGTGATTGTTTTTGTACAGATTCATTCCATTAGGAGGAAATATGGTGTGTATTACAAACTCCTCTTTCGAGATGGGTTCATTGCTTATTGGTAACATCTGAAAAGACGTTTCCCTAATCTCCAGGATAGAGTTGTCCTTCTTAGTGCCAGCTTCTGCATAGTCATCCTTTCTTCTTCTCCCTTTGCTGTATGCACAGTTCCTTGAGAAAAGTGACCCATTCCTATGAACATACCAGCACACTAAAGCAAGAAAGGCAATGGTCACCAGGGCCACAGCCCCACCAATGATGGCAGCCAAAGGTAAATTGGGGTTTTTGTAAGGTTCTTTCTCTTGTTCTCGATTGAGGGTAGTTGTAGGGTTGTACATTCGAAGGGGTGCAGTTTCCGTCTCAATACAAACAGGAGTTTCATCAAATAAGTAGAGGTTACTGGTTTCCATGGGAACCATGCATACTCTATAAGGTGAGTCTGGCTCTAGGGCTGTGACTAAGTATTCACTGCGTTCCCCTGTTACGATTGTTTCTGTTATAGATCCAAATGCTGGGCTATGGCCCAGTTTAAGCCAGCTGAGTCTTAAAGCAGTCATAGGTAAAGCAAGTTTCCAGGAGATATGAATTGTGTCAGAGGTGACGGACTTCACAGTAATTGTAATTGTTTTTCTTGAAGGACTTCCTGTAGTTCGCT
The DNA here is from genome assembly GCA_004027655.1 of Graphiurus murinus. Classification (NCBI taxonomy): domain Eukaryota; kingdom Metazoa; phylum Chordata; class Mammalia; order Rodentia; family Gliridae; genus Graphiurus; species Graphiurus murinus. Next base: position 67,392 of record PVLC010005382.1, on the reverse strand, counting down.
GATCCTTAGTGAGCTTGGGGTTCTTAATATCTGGTTGTTTGGTCACAGGAGATGGCCACTGTCCTTGAGCAGGATATACTGTGTTGGGTATTGCAGTGGTCATCTGAATGGTGCTTACAATCCCACTGTCTTTACAATCAAACAGTTCTGCATTGAGGTCCTTGATAGCCATCCCACGAACTTTTTCAGGAGCTTGGCACATAAGCCCACGTACATTGACCTTCACAGGTAGTGACTGTAACCAGTCACGTACCCACTTCATCTTGCACCCACAATACCAAGGATTGTTGCGAAGAATCAGTTGAGTTATATTGTCCAGATCATCAAAGATACCCTGAGGTAAGTTACTTAGGTTATTATTGGACATATCAAGTCGATACAGCTGCCTTAGATAAGAAAAAGCATTTGGGGGCACCCGGTTGATATGATTATCTTGAAGGTAAAGCTTCCTCAAGTTTGTGCCTGGAAGGTTTACTGGTGCAGCAGTCAAGGAATTCCGAACCAGTGACAGTTCTGTTAAGTTAACAAGGTTGAAGAAAACTTTGTCACCTAAACCATGGTTGTTCAACAGATTTCCATCTAAAACCAGGCGTTTTAGGCTAGTGAGACCTTGAAGAGATGGTGATGAAATAGTGGATATGCGGTTATCATCCAAGCGTAATTCCTCTATAGTCCTGGGCAAACCCCAGGGAATTGTGCTAAGGTGGTTACGGGACAGGAAAAGCAGTCGGAGATAGTTGCTGTCTCGAAATGCTCCCTCTTCGATGCTAACAGCAGAGACAGAGTTATCATCTAAATGCAGTTCTTCCAGATATGGAATTTTTGAAAGTGAATCGTAAGTGATAGTTCTTATGTTATTTTCTTGTAAGTGTAACTCTTTTACATACTTTGGGAGGTTTGTAGGAAATTCATCTAAACTGTTGTGATATAGGTATATTCTTTCAACTTTTAGCAAGTTTTTCAAATCTGAAGGAATCCCAGCATTATTTATTTGGTTGTTCTGAAGGTAGAGAGTTGTAGCATCCTCTGGTATTCCTGTTGGGATGGATGTCAGAGAGCGATCATTACAGTAAATGAAACCTGCATCACAGCGGCACACAGATGGACAGGATTTAGCCATAACTGATAGAGATGCCACTTGAAGGAACAGCCCAATTTTAGTCCCAATAAGGAAGAGGCTCCAGGCTGAACTGATCATGGTCAGCAGTGTTGAGGTCTTTACACAGGTATCTTCTGTTACTTTAGAGCCCTAAAAGGAGTAAGAAAATAATCAGACCAACATACTGAAAGAGCCTTTAATGTAGATGTAGAAACTACTAAAACATTAATCACTTAGTATTTCATTTTTTAAGATAAGGACATACTAAGGTTTTTTGCTAGGTAATAATGAATACAGTCATATACTCCTTATGCTTTAAATATTTCTGGTATATAGCCGGGCATGGTGGCGCATGCTTGTAATCCCAGCATTCGGGAGGCTGAGACCGGAGGATCCGGGTTCGCGGCCAGCCTCAGCTACCTAGTGAGGCACTCCGCAACTTAGACTTGGTTTCAAAATAAAGCATAAAAAATAGGGCTGGGGGTATAGCTCGGAGGTAGAATGCCCCTGAGTTCAATCCCCAGTACCGAAAAAAAAAAAAAAAATCTATATATATATATATATATATAGATAGATAGATAGATAGATAGATATTTCTGGTATATAAATTAAAAAGTGTCATGTCTTAAATCCATTTGATTTTGAAATGCTAAATATAATTACTTTTATCAAATATTCTAAACTATTTTAATTATACTTATATCAATTTTCAGCTAATCACTAATCAAGGTAGTCAAATTTTTATTTTTTCTCAATAGTCATAGGAATTGATATAGAGGAATACAGCTTGTTATAGTTAAGGATGATAATTTCACTATTCTTAAAAAATTTTTTTCTGTGTGCATACTTTTTAGGTAAAAGATCATATATGTCTAGAAATCTGTAGTAAAAAAAATCTATTCTTTTGTTATTCAGAAATAGTTGCACACATTTTGAAATCCTCAATCTCAGTAAGGCAAATCATTTGCTTTGATTATTAATCTTACTTCTTTTTCTGCAGTTATTAATATTATGCTTAAAAGGTATTTATAGTAAGAAAACAAGAATTTCCCAATTACTTTAGGGAAAGAATTATATACATACTATGCCCGACTAATTTAAGTGGGAAATTCAAGTTCAGGGTAAATTCTTTCTTCTGCTTTCTTTTTGATATATGTCTTATATGGCATAGTTTAATGACTTTATTCACATTTTTAATTATTTTCTATCTCACAACATGTTTTCATGGTTCACTGATCTTTTTTCAAATTTTAACACAGAATGTGATTCAATTTTTTCCCACGAGTTGGGGATTTGTAGATTTATACAGATCTGTGTGTCATATATCTTCTATACTTTTATATATTAATTAGCCTTTACAATTATAGGCATAAAAATAAAATATTTTAATATTTTTCCTACCTTATTGAACGATGTGAGTAAATTTTGCGTGGGTGAAAGTCCAATGCACATATGTTATTTTCCTGGTGAGGGGCTGGGACTTAAACTCTTGTTTAATCCTTGGAAATGTTCTTCACTGTTTATTCAAAGTAATCCTATGCCGCACACACCTCCAGATCAGGCTCGCCGTTGTCAATGAACATTCCAGCTGCAGTTCAGCATGGTGGGCAAGCTCATTAAAGTAGGGGTCAGAAACAATTCAGCTTCCTGTTTCTATGTAGGACACATGGCTTCCTATGTATTTTTTTCTTTCTGAGAGTTTCTGTGTAAAGGTTCCTTTTGTGTAGCTTAATTCCCTTAGTGGAAATTGCCCTCTTTGAAATTCTTATTGGCTCTTCTTTTCAATGTGGTCAGAGATAGTAACTTCAGATCCTCATGAAGAAAGCCAATCATGATGTTAAGGCCTGTATAGTAATAGGTTTTTCAAGCAGTTACCCCCTACCTTTATTCCCATCCAGGATTATCGAAGTATAAAGTTTGTACAGTAGCTACATCCTGAGGTATGATTACCTGCTGTGAAATGGCTATTTCCAGCTTTTGCTTCTTGCTGCTTCTCAGAATTTCTGATGCCGTCACGTTACACAAGAACAAGTATTCTTTTTTAAGAGGTAAAGGAAACAATTCAAATATTCTTCATGAGAAGAAAAGGAAGCAAACTCAATTTCCTTTATATTTCTCTTCCTTAAAATATACTGGGGCTGAGCATCTCCTGTGAAGGTAAAAGATCAACAAACTATTAATAATGAACTTTAACATACTAGAGCAATTACCTAGAGATTTAACTGCAACTCTTTCTTTCAGCAACACATCTTTCATCATAATAGCTGGTGGAAAGAGATAGGTTGATCCCTGTGTTTTTATGTGTCACATTTAACTATATAAATAAAGTAGAAGCTGAAGATGAGACCATTACCCAAGAGATAATTTCTCTTATTAACTTATTCTTAGCATCATGTTGAATTAAACACAGAAACAAAGCTTCATTCAAGACCAGTAGAATAATGGAAAGGGAAATTACAAGGAAGAGAAGGCCAGGGAGGTAAGAAGTATGAACGAAAGAACTCAAATGATGCTGTGCTCGTGTATTAAGCATCTCTACCTATCATGCTGTTACGTACTGGGAGGGGTGGGAAGTGGGGTGCGGCCTGATGGGAATCATACCAAGACCAGTGTGCATGTGTGTTTGAATGACTGGAACCTCATAAGATGTATAATTACCATGCACCAATAAAAGTATATTTAAAAGAAAGAGTAAGTCCCTTAAATGGCTTTTTCAGGATAATCTTTGGAAGTTCATTTTTAAATATTAAGCTTAAGATGATAAAATGTTTAAAAAGAAAAAAAAAGTACTAAAGAGATAAGCAAATAACAAGGGCTTTTGACAGGAATGCCATGGTAACTTTTTAGATAATTTCGAGTATGATACTATAAAATTCACACCATCAACTATTTAAAGAATTGAAAAGACTATGCTTTAATGCTTTTCTTTTTATTTGCTTAGTGCCCTGTTTATTCCTGAAGGTCTTAATTTTCTCAGTTGCAGAATGTGGACACAATCAGCATCCTCTTTAGGGGTATATCTGAGGACTACTTGGCGATTTTGAAACTCTAGGCACTCAAATGTTCTTGCTGAAAAGGTGGCACAGAAGTCACAATTAGGTTTTTTTTTTTTTTATGAAAATACTACTGTAATTTTCTTTTTGCGCACTGAACTTGAAAACTCTGTATTTGGAAAAGAAAGGACACTATTTTGACCTATCCTACTTATAACTTTATTTTTTTTTAAATAACTATTTAGAAAGCATATCAAAACCTGATGGAGCATTTCTTTCTCTAGTTTCAAGCATGAAAATACCAATTTCCACTATATGTACTTTTCATTCCTGAAAGGAGACCTTAGGTTTGAATAAAGAGATCAGTGATTTTTTTTTTTTTTTGGACTGAGAATTGAACCCAGGGGAATTGATTGTACCTCTGATCTACACCCCCTCCCTTTTTATTTATTTATTTATTTTTAAAATTTCAAACAGAGTCTTACTGTTTTGCTGAGAGTCTTGCTAAGTTGCTGAGGCTTGCTTCAAACCTGCGATACTCCTATCCCAGCCTCTCAAATACTGGGATTACTGTCATGCTGAGGCCAGTGATTTTAATGATGCTTGCTTTGTGCATTACCTAATATGCATGAAGATTTTTTAGGAGTTGGGAGATTGGTAGAATCAGCATCAGTTGTGTAGGGTAACTCAGGTGCTTTCTGTACGTAGAACATTTGGGTGTCCTGGGAATATTTGACCCCAAGATTAAGGACTAAAGTAGCAATTTGCTTCTCTGCCAGTTATTACCTAGTGTCCAACATGGACAGCATCTGTTCCAGAATTCAAATATTCTATTGAATGTGTATGTTAAACAAGGCCACAATTTGTATTTCTGGCTATCTTTAAAGATTCTGTTTTGTTTAGTTTGCTATTAGATACTAATGCTGCCATCGACTTGATTAACAGAAGGAAAATTGAAAAAATAGCAAATACATATAATTTATTATTTAGTCAACTTGAAATAAAAATAGCAGTTAACAGATAGATAAAGCAGCCTCTAGTGAATATTATAAAGTGCCCACAGAGGAAAATTTAAATGATTTCTTGTTTAATGTGAGGGTTTTTCTAATTGTTATGGAATTTCAGTAGTGTATTATAAACTGTTGATTTCTCTGTATGAAAATGGAAATTGAAATTATAATTACAAAGATTTTTTAAAAGTTTTTGCTGTAATTGTTTTCTAAGCTTGAAAACTATTCATCATACAGAATGATGTGTTCTATTTAAGTTTAAAAATAATTATTTTGATTAAATTACATTAGAAACTAATGAAAAACTATTATGAAGATAACAATTGAGAACATATTTAAAATTAACAGTAGTCAGGCATTTCTTATATTCTAGGAACTACTAAGGCAAAACAATACTCTTAAGTACAGATGATGAATCTGCTGAACGGGGTTTTAAATTTGTTGATTGTCCCAGTCAAGGCTGATCATAGTATGTCCAAAGTGAGGGTCATAATGACAAACAGACATAAATAGTTGCCTTTTTAAAATCTTATATCTTAACTACTTATATTTTATCAAACCAGGCTCTAAGAATATGTATTATCACATTTTTAACCCAAAGAAAGAAAAAAAATATTAAATTCGTGTGAAGAGAAAGAAGATTAATGTGTTTATTTTATCTGTTTTACATTTGTGAAAGGGTTTCCACTGCTGTTTGATATGCAAACTCACATTTGCCATTCATACAATAGTGGTAATAATGTGGGATTAGCAGAAAACCTTAAATCTCATTAAGTTCTTGGAAAACGACATTCTCTTCTCCCCCAATTGCATTGAAACAAAAGGCAAAAACAAAGCATGTTTCTTAGGAAAGAAGGATACTCTCACAAATGAAGATTCTGCTTACAGCTTCTCTCTTCCCTTATTCCCTTTACTTCAACTGTAAACAGTTCGATTTATGTTTGTACTTTGTATCTTCTCCTTCCTTTTTATATTTGAAACTATAGTGCTAAACAATTTTTCTTGTTTTTGTTTTTGGTATATTAAAAGCTATAATTATCTCTTCATCAAAATTAAATAATCCAGTTCCCATATTTATACTTCCTCTTTTGAGTTGGACATTAGTATTTACATGCATAGACACATTGTAGTTGAATGTGAATGATGAAAAGAAAAATAACCCCCATTAGCATGGACACTGTGGCCAAGTTTCCAAAACACCAACCTCACAGCTTTTCTGTTGCATAGGCTTGAAAGTGTCCATTACTTCTGAACAATAAGCAATCAATCTTTTAGAAAAATATTGCTAATGGGAAAACTTGGGTGAAAAACATAAATGGAGCCCTGATTGCTTAAAGGAATGTTTTAAAAATATTTTTAATGGAATCATTATTCACATATTAACACTTAAACTGTAGCAAAAAGAAGAAAAACAGAATCACCTTGCTTATATTAAGATGAAGTTATACAATGGTGGTACTAACTTCCTAAATCCTTTATTTACTACTTTTTATTTAAATTGATTTTTGAATGACTTTTTGGATCATTACCCATTTTTTTAAAAATCTGATAATCAAGTATGCAGTTTTGAGCTTTTAATTTATTTTGATTGATTTGCCTCACAGATTGGTTTCTTAGTGTTGTGAACTTCTAAATATATTAAATCTAAAAAATGGCATGTAGAACTTTTAATCCAAATTTACCTCATTATTACTTTGAATAAAAACTTGAGATTGAAGAAAAGACATGCCTAATCAAATTTATCCATATGTAAATATTTATAGGTAAATTGGAATTTATGTAGTCATAATCTAGCATATTAGGAAAATAATTACTTATGAAGGCTAAAATTGCTGCTAGAGAGCTGGACAAATGAACAACCTAAGAGTGCTAAATCTTTGTAACAAGAAATAGTATTTCAAATAAACTACATGTATGATTAAACTGAGAAACTGGAGTATATCAGGTTAGTTGATAGTGACAGCAAAATGCTTTCTAAGCAGCCTGTCTGGTGCTTAAATTTTCCACGATCATCAGATTTCAGGAAAGTTCCAATTCTTTTGTTTAATGCCAGGCAAGCAGAAGGACCTCTAACTTTTCCTCTTGAGAGTCATGAAGTCTTAAGGGTTTGCTGAGAGGCAGAGAAGCAAGTGTGCCTTTTTATACTTGTTTTATCCACACCGTTTTCTAGACTGAAGAAGGTTTTGTTTCACTTATGGAAAATAAGGGGTAGAGCTTCCAAAGCAAAGGATTTTTACTTACTCCTTTTATGATACTGGTTCTTTTCCCCCAATGAGTTTGTGATAAATGAATCTAATTCTGCCTCAATCAAGCTGAGAAGTTACCTTTTGTCATTGTGAATACTTTTTTGTGATATTAAATACTAAATGAATTAGAGAATGAAGACTTTTAAGAATGAATAGGATGTTAATTTAGAGGTGCTGAAGGTAAGTGATAGAGAGCTTGGGGGAGGGGGCATTCTTTAAGTTTGTCCTGACTTTTGAGCAACTGTAATTAAAAGTATGCTTACTTCTATTAAACAACAAACATTTTGCCATTGCAAAACTGAAACTCTTTCAGGAATTTGTGTGGATACAGTTTGACTTTAAATTTGTGGTATTTAAATTTCCTTATACTAGTTCTATAAATATTTATTTGAGCAAATCTGTGGCAAACATTGTACTGGTTGGTGAGACCATCTAAAACCATAAAACACGTTGTTTTTCATGTCTGAATAGGGTATTACTGATTTAAAACAGATGAAGAAAATCAACAACCCATAAACTGATCAATCCACAGTCAGTGGCATACTTTAAATTCAGTGTTTAAGTAAATGTGGTCTGTGGGTTTTCTCTCCAAAGTTACCTGATAACTTGTGCACATGTAAAGTGAAAGAATAAAGAACAAAAGCCGTCACTGTCTCATCAAGTGGGAGCAATGTCTCCCTCCTTTACTTTAAACAGGCGGAGACCTGGAGGGAGCTTTTTATACATGCTTGACACTTGATTTGAGGGTAAGAAAGAAATTATGCATATGCAAAATAAATGGCACTTTAGCTATTGCTTAAATTGTATTTTATTCATTTCTACTTGAAATCTTTTCTCTGGAGTTGTTGTGAACAGATAAAGCAAAGTCCTAAAATCTTATTTATTTTGTATAAGTCTCTCCTTATACAAAAATGACTTTCAAAACTGTTTTTTATTATGATGTTTAACTAAATTTAGTGATGTTGATCTGCATTAGAAACTGGAAAATGCTTTATGAAATGTATATACCTATTATTTTTTAAAAGAAAGAAACCATTTTCAGAAGATATTTACTAATCATCTCTTTGTTGGAAATTGGTTTGTTGACATTTGGTAATTTTTCAAATGGTGGAATGTTAGAAGAGGCCAAGAAATATCCTTTTTTAATGCTCCAAAGAGGCAAATGCCATTTTGAAGATTAATATTGCTGAGAGATTTACTGTAGAGTTTTTGCCCGCTGGGGGGTGGTACACTACCAGAACACTGCTTTCAGAAGCCGCAAGTCAGATGTTGGCTGCTGCTGGCCAGTTTTTTCTCTGGTTTAATTACAACAAAGCCTCCCGTTGAGAAGAACAGTGAAGGCCTCTGGGGCAAAAGGTGGGGGGTAGAAGAGAAGGGGAATGAGGGAAGAAGGAGGGGAGAAATGACAGCCTTTGAAAATTTACCGAATTTTATTTCCCTCTTTGACTTCATTTGTGCTGCTCTTCATTTGATGTGAGAAAATTATTTATAATGCTACTTAAGAAAACTGGTATGAATAAGAAACTATATGAAGGAATTTATTCAGAAAATTTAAGTTAGCTCTGGATCTTGCTATTAAGTACATTCTTTGTTTTGTAGCCCACCCATCTTTAAAAAAGAGGAGAAAGTTGGAAAGTTTAACCCTAATATTTTTAAATGACCAGATCTAATTTAATACTGGTATGTATGAATATTGTCATAACAAAACAAAAAGCAAGAAAGAAGAAACATGAATATAATATTAACATGAGGTAAAATTTCCTGCTACTGATTTTTGTAGGACTAAAGTTGTCCAAAATAATCAAGAAGGAGGAGAAAGCTTTAGGATGTGTGCTCATGAAAAGCACAGATAAATCTCTTTGCACTACACTTGCATGTTTAAAGCTGATAATTGTATTTTTCATCTGGAGAGACTGGGTGTTCATTAGGGTCTTGTGTCCCCAGGCAGGAGATGTGGAGCATAATTGGAGTTTCTATTTGATTGGGCAACATAGTCTAGAGAAGAAACTGGGGTAAAGATAATTAATAGCTTGCTAACAAAGTCTGACAGCCACAAGATTTCAACCAAATTTATTTCACACCGCTTCATTTAGCTCTGAAAAAGTTTTGATAGAATTGGAAGCTCCTTAATTAACACTTGAAAGCAAAAGAAACATACCTTCCATTTTGCTGCCACATTCAATTGACAAATTTTCTGTTTTTCTTCTGTTTGGTAAAAACTTTATTTGCTACTCAATTATGTATTTCACAGCTTTGTGTTTAGGAAGTGCTTAATTGGGCATTTTGAACCTAACCATAATTGATTTTAAAAGGGAAGAGGTGTGCAGAGAAATGAAAAACCCAATTAATAATTGATAGATGGCATTACTAGAACACAATATTAATAAAATCTTTATGTTTATTCAGTCACTAATATCTTTTCTGATCCTAGACTTGTATTTTAGCTCTACTCTAGGAAAAAAATTAAACTGTAGTTTTCTTAGTTAAGTACGTCCAATCATATTTTACAAATCTCCTTTTTCAGGCTAATAAATGGAGAGATTTGTGTGTGTGTGTGTGTGTGTGTGGGCCCATATACACATATATCTGAAACTTAAGTGGCATAATCAATCTTCTCATAATTAAAACCTGATACTGTTTTAATATTATTATTATTATTATACCTTTAAGGGATTAATTTCTTTCTTTACTCATTTCCAAAGAGATGAGTATCAGTCATTTGTCACTTTGAGTCAGGCATTAGTGATTCTATCTGAAAACAGAGAAATTTGTTCTTTATGTTTATGTTTATATTGATCAGGATATTCTTATGCAGTTAGGGATAAATAAAAGGCATTGCTACAGCTGAAGCACTTTCCTAGTGTCTTTATTCATGTTGTTTCATGCTAATAAAATAACATACATGTACATTTTAAAGCTGATGGATTTAATGAGAAATTTAAAATAATTGAGTATATAAGCCATTAGAGAATTTGGCTCCATATTGAAAAATATCAAGAATGTTTCTTCTTAATTCTAATTAAATAAATACAAGCCCCTACCCCCAATGTTGAGAAAATATGGGCCTGTTGCATCCTTTACCTCTATGCAACCATTTTGTTTCAAACATAATCCATTGAAAAGAAAAAAAAATATTTAAGAAGATGCATTTAACTACTTTTGAAAGCTTTGTAGTATAAATACATTTGTTCCAACATGAAATTTTCCCATCGTGAGTTGCAAAGTAAATGAATACTCTACATATCCCACTTGATGAGGGCTCTACTCATTTATTTATTTATTTATTTACTTCTCTCCTTTCTACCCTGAACTCGTAGCACATACCAAGCATAGCTTTCAGGGTGAGCTTTGTGAGTTTTGCTAAGTAGACTTAGCAGTTACTATGCTGGTCACATAGTACACTTGCCCAAGCAATGGGTTTTGGCTTTCTATTACAGGGGGAATATGGTTTGGAAGAGTCTCTCCCTCCTCTGAGTTGAATTTACTAGTTGAGATTCGCAATCCTGAAATGCTTGAAGGAGCTCTGGCAGGATAGCAGTGCAAGCTTTAAAATCTAGGTGTAGCTGTTAATCCTTTACAGAGACACAGAAGTCTCTAGGAGAAGCTAGACTAGGCTCGCTGGGAGCAAGATGTATGCTTTTCATGTAATGCGAACTCATGGGCTAAGGGATTATTGATTTTCTTTCACAGTTGTAAAAACAGCAATTGGTGATCATACCACACATACAGTATACACCAAGTTAGCAAGACCTTTCACTTTCCTGTTTGAAAAATCTGCCTGTATGCTCTAATATTTAATATTTAACTTTCCAACTTGCTGTTTTCTGTAAAGCTCTTTTCAAATAGCAATTACTCGAGACATAAAAATCTATTTATTGTTTTTCAAAAATAAAAGAAGGGTTTAAGATACTTCTTGAATTTGACTGTCTAGTCAAAATTTTCCTTGCTGGCTTGCACGCACATATATTGCTCTAACTGGCGACAGAAAACATTCCTATTTGGATTTCTCATGGCTTCTAGTAATTTCTTTCTGGAGATTAAAATCAAGCAAACTTTGTGGGACAATCATAAGAAAAAACATGTAAAACACTTACCAGGAAGACAAGAAAAAGCAATCTTAAAGACACGGCTGCTAGAGCTGTAATTCCTTTGACTGTGAATTGGAGTAATAATCCTCCCTTGACTCCCAAGCGCTCCGTCCAGTACACACAAAGCCAACAGCAGCTGCAGCCCGAGCTTGTCCTGCTTCAGGTCACTCCTGCGCTGAGTGATCTACGAGAGCATTCCAGTTTACTGCACACAGCTCACCTCCAAGTCTGAAGTTTAAAGCTTCACCTCGCAGTGGTTGAAGAAGGGGGTGATGTCATAGGTGGGCAGGACTTAGCACGCTCTTGTTCAGTGAGGTAACTGGATGATCAGATGAGCTTTGAGAACGCTAGAGGGCGTGAGAGAAGCAAAATGAAGTGCTCAGCCTGCCAAAGCTGAGGATGCCGTTTGGTTTGTGGGCAGGTCTTTGGAATCTCAACGTTTTCTAAAGTTTACTACTGCAAGGTAGCATACTTAGAAAAATTACAAGCATACTAGAAGGAAATTTATCAGATTACAATATAAAAACACATATTTCTTTCTAAGCCATCTGTATTGCAAAGAAGTTAATCAAAATCAAGTTTTTAATTATTGACTAGTTATAATCATATAACTGTGGAAGATAAAGGCCGGTAACCCCAAATATAAATACTTATTTTAAAAATAAATAGATATCAGGTTCAAATAGCTCATTTGTTTAGGAGAAAAGGAATAGGAATGCCAAAAGATTAAAAAGTATTGAGGTAAACAGTCTGTTCTTTGGAGATAAGGAGTAAGTTATTGTTTTATATATGTTTTACAAAATGAAAGTATGTTCCATATACTTTTACAATTTGACCATCTTCTTTAGAACTTAGTAGATATTAGATCTTCATACTGAAAGACCTCTCTTAGACAAAAAGGTTTTAAAGAATTAAATAGAATATTTTCCTTTCTGATTTGTTTTTGTTGCTTTGGGCATGAGTTTAGATATAAACTTCTTAAAATCTTTCAGGGGTGACTTTGCCTGAATTAAAATTATTTTATTTTAATTTTATGTGCATGAATAAATACTGGACAATTACAAGGCAGGGGAATTATAAATTTTGATGCCTTGTTAAAATAATTATAGACCTTTATTTTCAATTATAATTTTATAAATCGGTTTTCGTTATTTGGTCAACAACTGCCTCGGATCTGTATTTTTTTCTACTGAGTAAATAAAATTTATTTTTATATTGATGGGGAGAATTTTGCTTTTATGTTTACTTGGAGGGAAATTCCTGTAATATTTTCATTTCCTTTACTCTTCATGATTTTACCCCCCACTCCCTTTTTGGTACTGGGGATTGAACCCGGGGCTTTGCATATCCTTTGTCCTTTTTTTTTTTCTTTTTTGTAGTACTAGGGGCTGAACCCAGGGGCATTCTGCCTCCGAGCTACACCCCCAGCCCGATTTTTAATTCTTTATTTGAAACAGAGTCTCAATAAGTTGCAGGGGACCTCAGTAGATGAGGCTGGCCTGGAACCCGGATCCTCCAGTCTGGGGATTGAACCCAGGGCTTTGCATATCCTTTGTCCTTTTTTAAAAGTGTCTCTCTGTCTCTGAATATTACAAAAGGAGGCCAGCTGTCTTTCATAGGAGTCTATAATTATGGTCCGTTCATTAGCTTTGTTTATTTATATGCTTCTTTGATAGCTGTTCCACTTTTGGTGTTTCCCTCAAAGAATGGGTGATAGCAAAGTAAAAGGTGAACCCTGATGAGAGATGTATTTACCCCTGTTGTTCTATAATTACATTTTTGTAGGCCTCAGAGAGCAGACCTATTAAATCTAGGAGTTTTAGAATTGTAATGTCTACTGAAAAACCAATTTCTTAAGACTATTAAGTGGTACAAGTTAAACTGAGGTGCATGCTTAATTTTTTGAGAAAGGAAGATGGGACTGAGAGACAATCCCTTAAGAAAGGGTGGGTTCTTTTCTGTTACTGCAAAGCAAACACATGGATTAAATTATTTTATGAAATAATTCTTTATAGAAGCCATTTTCAGATGGGAGTTTGTTCTGTTTAAAAAGGAAATTCTTGCCTGGCCAAATTCCTGTGGGCTTATATCCATATTTAACCAGTTTTGTCTTCATTTAGGCAGGGCTTCAATGGAAAAAGAAAGATAAATGGGCAATTTGGGTTAAGAGTATCCAAGAGAAAGTGTACTGGCCTGAGACTGAGGAACTCTGTGAGTTCCATTCCCCAAGCTGCCATTCTTATTCTTATTCTTATTCTTATTCTTATTCTTATTCTTATTCATACTTCATATTACCTGCTCTGAGCTTTTGTTTCAACACATGGGAAATAAAGACCATAAGAATTTATTAAATGACAATTTATATATTGTTTTTTTTTCCTTTTAAGCTGTGGAGTAAAATGTAGAAGACAAGATGTTGCAAAAAGTGTAATCTATGCTAGAGGTACTGATTTAGGATGCAAACTCCTCTTAAGAGATCCTCTGTCATCCTACTGTATCCAGAAATACATATTGCTACTTCTATTTTTCTTCTCACTTCTTGTTTTTTATCAGTCACTTGAAATTATGCCAGTTGGAGGTGAACTTATACGTGCTCATTTTTAAATAGTGTATACCACATACAGAAAGGTTAAGAGTACTGTGAATTATTTCAGATTACTTTTCTATTGTTTCTTAAAGGAGACTTACTATGATAAGAGGATGAATGTCCTAGTCAAAAGGAAAAGAAGGCTGGCACTTTTCGGCAAAAAGCCTTTTAAACTGTGATGTGAAGGGAGGGACTGGATTCTCATAGCAGGAAGGACTCAGATCAGTGTGGAGGAACTAGGGTAGTCTACTGTTTAAGCACAGGGGCTTCAGAGTCTTTCATACCTAAATTCCATCTTGGCTTTTCTACATGATTGTAGACAAATTGCTTAAGTCTTTGAGTTTATTGACTCAGTGTCTAAATGATGGTAAGTACCCAATAAAATGGTAGCAGTCATTATTAAAATGGGAGCATATGAGTTTCTGGGAAAAAAAAAAAGGACATTATGAAGTAAGAGAAGAGTGCACAAAGGGAGGTAGCAGAGAGCTAATACTCTTCACTCTTAAAATTTCGCTTTGAAGTAGTTCTACACCAGGAAAGTATGGAGAAATAGGAGATTTTCTTAGTGATTCTTTTTTTTTATTTTATTGTTCTTGTGAATTTCATAGCCTTATGTTCTCAGGACTTAAAAATTGAATTTCAACATTTTGGGTTGAAAAGTTATTTGTTGTTATTTTTAATTTTCTTGTATTTCCTAGGCTAGCCCATGAATCCAACATTGTAAGTAAGAAAGTGGATTTCAGATAAGAAACAACTGGCTTAGAAATGAACTCCCGTATTATCCAGTTTTAAAGCCCTAAGGTTGTCAAAACTTGTCATATCTAAAGACTATTTTCCCTGTTTTTGTGAGATGTGAGATGTTCCTTGATGAAGAAAAGGGCAAATTTGATTTGGAAGCAAGTTTTCCAGGCTTTTCCATTTATTTGTATATCCAGGGGAAAAATAACAAACAACACTACACACACACACACACACACACACACACACACACACACACACACACTCCAAATCTCTTTTAGTAACTAACTCCCAGGTGAAAGTCACTATAATGTAATTATTTCATGGAACAATTTAATTCAGGTCTTCCAACTTGTCTGTACACTACCCCATCCATGCACTCATCATATACATATTTACTGACTAACCCTGTAAATGAAACTAGTAGGACTAGCTGATCCCCAAACCACCTCGAACAATGATGTTTTGAGATTTAACCTTTGAACAAAAGTTCTTCTAAAATCTTAGAAACATTTTTGATGACTTTGCTTCTCATTCATTTATGAGAATAAAATTTTTGGAGTTGCTTTAAAAAAGATACAGCTTAGGCTTTGGGTATATTAAATGTATTAGACTATTATAAGTTAAGAATCTGCCGGGCATGGTGGCCCACGCTTGTAATCCCAGCATTTGTGAGGCTGAGACCGGAGGATCCGGGTTTGTGGTCAGCCTCAGCTACCTAGTGAGGCACTCTGCAACTTAGTGAGACTCAGTTTCAAAATAAAGAATAAAAAATAGGGCTGGGGGTATAGCTCGGAGGTCAAATGCCCCTGAGTTCAATCCCCAGTACCGAAATGAATAAATAAATAAGTAAATAAATAAATAAATAGGGCTGGGGGTATAGCTCAGAGGTAGAATGCCCCTGAGTTCAATCCCCAGTACCACAAAAAAAAAAAAAAAGTTAAGAATCTATTGATTACAAGTGATTGAAAGTCCAAGCTTTACTGCCCAATTAGCAATTTAAGTCAATGTGTTCCTGTAGCTGAGAAGTTCAAATGTATGGTATGGCTTCAGGTAAAACTTGGTAGAGTGGCTTAAATATGCCAACAAGGATGCAGTTTTTCTCTGACTCTCTATTCTGCCTTTTTCAGTTTGGCTGATTCCTCAGGCTATACATAATGGACACTTGGCAGCTTCTGATTTTCTCCTAGGCAGTAGCATATATCATATTCCCATAATGCAGTGCTCAAGGGAGGAGAGGTCTCTTCCAGAAACTCCTGCATGAAGCCCTGGGATTCACACTTTCTCATTTGTTTAAGCTTAATCATATGCTCATTCTTAAATTTATTAGATGGGGATGGAGAGATATGCTGGTGAGCTTAAGCCATTGTAGGAGCTATAGATAAGATCAACCCTACTCAAACACTTGGCCCAAAGGAAAATGGGGTACTCTGAGAAGGAATGAATGAATGTTAGAGATTAGCCCATTTTCAGAGGATTTGGCATGCTGAAACTTGAGGCATATTTTGTAAATTTATAAACCTGAAAATACTCTTTTTCTCTTTGAAAAAAAAAAAAAGGAGAATGAATCATTTATTGTTGACTCTTGGTCTTAATAATAAAAGAAGCATAATGAAAAAAATTAGTAGTTGTAGAACACTTGTATTTTCCTCACTAATAATTTGAGAATTCACAGAAAATAATGCTAAATAAAACAGCAAGTATTGTTCAATTGACAATATTCACTCTCACTGTGTATTAGTGAATATTTTTTATCTTTTTTTTAAAAAGTCAGAGTTTCTGTTAAAATTGGCAAAATGTCTTTAAAAGATTTTCTATTTGCAGACCCTCTCCAGTTGAGCCTAGCTTTTTCTGTCAACAGGTCAGAACATATGTGTCAGAACATATCAGTACTAAATCTTAGCATGAGCCTATGCAATGTTAATAAAATATAGAAAGAGTGCATATTCAGCTATCTGAAATTTTGTGAACTCAGGCCAGATGCTTAATGCACCAGTTAGAAACTATACCATATCTTTCTGAACAATTCCAAAGGGTATTAGAGAAATAATTAGATTTTAGCAGGTCACAGATGCCTTAGAATATTAAAAGGGTTTTAAAATGTAATATTAAACTGTTCTTCTGTTCTGATATTTGCTTTTTAATAGTCAACACTTAAAATGTACCTAAAAACAATCACATATCTCTTTTAACTCTGTTTCCAAAACATACTACACTGGGGTGAGATCTATCATTACAAGACTTGAAACAGAAATCAAAGCAAAGTCGGCTTGCCCACATTCTGTTACGTCCTTTCTCCCAGCACCCAAGTTAGACTGTTGTACTTCTGGGATTGGGAGGAAAGTGATTTTAAAAAATGAGAAAAAGCATCCCTTTGGTGTCCTAGGAAAAAAGAGAGGAATTGTGATTCAGAAAGAATAGATTAGTACTTGGCACAAAGTAACAAGGTGAGGCAGTTAAAAAAGGACCTTTGGACCTTTTAAAAAGCAGAGACTTGGGGCAAGGATAGTGAATGAATCATTCCTGTGATACTTTCTATTTGGCCCCAGGAAAATAACTTAAATTCTCCAGCCTTAGTTCCCTCATTACAAAGACAGTGACCCACTTAGTTTTGCTGTTAAGGACTTCAAATAAAGTGGATAAGAGTTCACTACTAAATCTGAGAAAGCACACACCTAAGATAGAGCTAAAAACCTGTGGATAGTTGTTTTTTATATTCATAGTGATGAGTGGGGCCAGAATCAGTTCAAAACAAATAATCCACTTATGTTAAATTGAGCTTGTTTTAATAATTTATATTTGGAAATGAAACAATTTGAGATATGCTTCTGCTCATTTTCCTGAATGTTCAGACCTTGAAATAATAGCCACTAAGGTTGGTTCTGAGACTTAATTACAAATCAAAGGACCAAGTCCTTATATTTGGCAATGATTAGTATAAAAATTTAGTTTTTGAGTAATGGCTAATAGTTAATAAAAGCAAATTAATATATGTCTGGTTTTTAAGATGTTGTATTTATTAGGTACCACACAAGTAAATTGCCCTGAAGCCATGTGATTCTTCCTACATAGCTAGCTACTGTAGCTAATCCAGACCAAAGTGGTTCTCACTTACAAACCATTTTATTGTTTCACTATTTCTGGAATAATGGTGGTAATTGAAGGCACAAATAGACTTTCTGAGGAGATTTGTTGAAAATTTCAGATTTTCCTTTTTTCTGGAAACTGGCGTTGTAGTTCTCTTTGTTTATGATTATCTTTTTTAAGAGATTATGATTTTCCTGCAGTCAGGATTACTTAGGTCACATAAATGTGTTTAATGTTAAAAGAAGAAAATAGAATTAAAGGCTGTTTTCTATTATATCTACTCATAAATGACTGTGAAAACTGCCCTTCACTGGTACTGTAGGGGAAGCAGATTTACTACAATGGTGGGCTTCACCCCACCTAGGGACTGGTATGAATTGGTTATTTGCAAGATTTTAAAGGGATGAGGTATTCAGTTGATTAGATTTGGACTAAGTTAATGTTTTACAATGCCATCTATTCCAAATAAAAATAAGATAAAATTAAGTCATGTTTACCATTGGGACATTTCCTGTAAAATATAATAAATGTGTTTAAATTTTCTGAGCTTGACTCACGACAAATATCGATTAGATTTGCTTAGTTTATTTTCTGAGTTATTAACCCTGAATTTGCCAAACTTAAAAACATTATATAATTCCTTCACTAGTTTTTATTCCTTGTGTTTGACACTTGAAATGTATTAGTGCTACAAATTCACAAATACTTTAAGAGGTTCCATATATGTTTTTAAAAATTAGATCTAGAAGCCGGGTGTGGTGGCGCATGCTTGTAATCCCAGCATTTGGGAGGCTGAGACCGGAGGATCCGGGTTTGCGGCCAGCCTCAGCTACCTAGTGAGGCACTCCACAACTTAGTGAGACTCGGTTTCAAAATAAAGAATAAAAATAGGGCTGGGGGTATAGCTCAGAGGTAGAATGCCCCCAAGTTCAATCCCCAGTACTGCAAAAAAAAAAAAAAAATTAGATCTAGACTTGACAAGTTTTATTAAAAGTGCACATATAGCAAAAATTTATACTTTAATGAGTTCTTATTCTTACTTAAAAGTTATTTAAAAAGAGAATTGAAAAGTAATAGTATGTTTTTAAAGTTATTGATTTTCATTTGGGAGATATCTGAGAGGTTTTCTAATAGATTTTTTTTTTTTTTTTAATTCTCATATTCACATAGAAGCAACATGAAGCTATTTGAGTACTTCTGATGCAGTCCTTTGTTTTCTTCAGTGGACCAGGGAACAGACTTGTCACTGTGAAGTGCCAACTTATAGTTCTGTCTTCTTCCTCTTCCCTAGGGCACTCAGAAATAAGCTTATCAGATCGTATCTTATTGACAAACAGCAAAGCTGTATAAAGGAGAAGTAAAATATAAATATCACAGGTTTGATGCCAAAAATCTTAGGCTGACAGTGTTTTTACTGTAATTAAACTTTTTGAAAGTAGAATTTATATACTGTTAAAACAGTTGCTTGAGTTTTACTTTATCTAGAATTTTAAACACACTAAACTATTAATTCATAGCTTTATCCATATTTTATATATAATAATTAAGTAAAATTGTTACTATTATCATTATTATTGTTGTTGTCATTATTTATCCCTTACAAGCAAATCTTTCTATATTATATTCCGGAAGTTAGAGAAAAGTATGTTGTATTCTATGTGTTTTCAAAGAAAAATAACTAGCTTTCTTATAAAAAGTAGGATTTGTTTCCTATGGAAAGTAGAAATAAATTATTATAAATGTTAAGTAATTATAAGAAACTCTAAAATCATGTTTGTATCTTATGTTAGTAGAAAGGAGATAATTTCAGAAAATTGAGAGTGATTCACCCATGAAAATTAGACTTGTGTTTTCTTGATATTTGAATTTCAAAGTAATCTAACTTTATCATAAAATATATCCTTAAATATATTTGGGAAAAAACTTGATTAATCAGGATCCAGTTTAATAACAAAATATAAGCACTACAAGATATATGATTGAGAAAGTATTTTCTTTATGTTGGGAGGACATTTGCTTTAGGGGGGCTGAGAGCTGACCCTTGCCAACAGATCTAGAATTAAGCCTTGGCAATTAAGGGGGGATGTGTGCATGAGAACATATGTCACAGCCAAATCACCTGCACATCCATTAGGAATATGGGACAGCTTTTAGAGGCTTCAGGTTTGTATCTAGATTAACATCTAGCCTAAAATTGCAATGTCAGTGGAGACAACAAAATCCTAGAACATATGAAACCAGAAAAATGTATAGTTCTTAGAGAAGGAAATAAAATACTGTGACGTTAAGGCTTTGTTATCATTTGTATCAGAAACTACATGAAAGAAAATATTAAGAAGGACATTGTACCAGTTTAGGATGTGTCATCCACCAAATAATGTGCCTGAACCCTAAGATGCATTTCTATTTATCTTGGTTCTTCTGAATCTCATTTCTTTCTTTGGATTGTCCTTTAGGAAGAATATCCTTTATTAGTAGACTAAGAAATAAGTGAATTTCTTCATTCATCAGTTAAGAAAAACCACTTATGCTATGATTTTCAATGATTGATTTTGGGTGGGGTATGCCCTAATTGTATTTTTCCCTCAATATATCTAATATGGAATGCTTTCAAATTCATTAAAATAAATATTATTGTAAGAGAGAAGACAATGACTCAGAAGGTTATTTATGCAATCAGAAGCCATATATGCACTTTTACTACAAAAATGAATTGATCACTACTATTTATTTCCATTAGACTTGTCACAATTAATTTTTTTTTGTGATACTAGGAATTGAACTCAGGGGCATTCTACCTCCGAGCTATCCCTCCAGCCCTATTCTTTATTCTTTATTTTGAAACAGGGTCTCACTAAGTTGCGGTGTGCCTCACTAGGTAGGTGAGGCTGGCCGTGAACCTGAATCCTCTAGTCTCAGCCTCCCAAATGCTGGGATTTGCAATTAACTTTTAATTCACTTTGTAGTTTACCCATAGCTATTAAATGACACTGCTGCATACAAATCCATGTTTGTAGTAGAAAGTTTGAACATTATGATTACAAGAGGGAAATAAAAATCATTTGAATTCTCACCATCCAGTGTCAACACTGGTTGGTAGAAAGCCTTCCAGTCTTTTGTAACGTATCCCTTTCCTAACAAATACTTCCCTTACAAATTAGGATAATACTGTACTTATTTTTAACACTTTTGTCACTTCAGAAAATTGTGAACATATCTCCATGTTATCAAGCATTCTAGCATATCATCAGTTGATAAAAATATTTCTAGCTAGAGCTTTCTGTTCAATTATATTTACTAATAAAATTTCTTTGAGGTAAAACTAATGGTTCATAGAGCTAAAACTCTTTTAATGAATTTGCTGTAATTATATGATTACGCTTCAGAAAGGATGTGTCCTCCCAGCCCCTGCCGCCTGGCTCAGCACTACTGGGAGGTGATATCTTTAATAGGAGATATGTTGAATCTCAATGTTGATTCAATCTGTGTATATGGAGTGAACACATATTCTCTCTTCAGAGGTGCATTTGCTTTTCCTTCCTTCCTCCCCCACCCCTTTGGGTAAACTTTCTTCTGCATCACTCTTATTTTTTGAGACATTAAACACAAGGAAGTACACAGAATAAATAGCAATAATAAATTAACAAAAGTTAACATTTGATTATTTTTGGTTTTGATTCTTAATTAAAACTAAGATATAATAAGGTTGAAATATCCTTTCCCATCCACTTACCTCTTTTCTTCCCTAGAGACATCAAATGTCATGAATTTAGTGATATATTTTCAGTCTATGTTTTCATATTTGTTTAATTAAAATTAGGTGAGCTGTGAGCCTTTGGAAATTCAACATAAGAGTGGCTCACACCCTTTTAGAAGCAGGACCAATTTACCTTGAAGAATGTTATCGTTATCACCAGGAGGAATGAGATACCTGAAGGACACTTGCCTTTACTAAAGAGGAGGGGAGGCTGAATGGCAAGCAGGCGAGCAGCAGAAGCTGCTGTATCTGCCTCCACAGTGGTTGCTCCTTTCCCCCAGTAGTACTGGAGTCCTTGGTGGGACCTTTGTTTTTGCTAGTCTAATGAGGTTAAGATGGTATGCTTTGTTGTGTTTCTTGGTATTTTCCTGCTTCTACTGGGTTGCATACTTTTTCAGATGTTTGCAGACCCTTTGGATTTATTCTTCTTTGAAATGCTTTATGTTCTTTGCCTTATATTCTGATTTATTTTTGTAGTTTTCTTATTGATTTGTAGCAGTTCTTTATATATTCTGGATAACAATTCTTTGTATATTTGTATTGGCAGTATTTTCTACTATTGTATGATTTGTGTTTTTACTTTTGTTTTAATAAAACATGTTTCCATAACTTAAAGTTGTCTGTTATTTTTGAGTCTTATTCAAGAATTATTTTCAAAGCCAAAGACATACAGATACTATTCTAAAGTATTCTCGATTGAATTTTATGTGGATGTCAGCAGTTTTTAAAGTGATATAGAAACTCTTTCAGGGATGATATAGGTTTATAAAATCAAAGGTATTTTTATAATGATATTAAGTTGCTATTTGTCTTTCACTCTCAGTCTTTCACATGTATAGATGTTTTCAGATACTATATGACATGTGTTATCACAGCCAAGGCAGGCATGGGAACTAGTTTGGCTAGGAATATAAAACAGTGCCACTCCTTGACTAATGCTATGTTTGCTTTGAAATATGTAATAAATATAAACATGTATTGAGTTTATTGCTATCTTTAAATGTATATACCAGTATTTTTCAAATTTCTAAGTCTTATTTGCTAATGTAGTAAATGTAGAAAAATATAATCCACATTAAAAAAAAGTCTTTTGAGACCTCAGTATTTTTTCTTTTTTTCCACGCAATAATTTCTAAGACTATAAAGAGGTCCTAAAACCAACAACATTGAGAACTGCTGCTATATATGAACAATGATTTTTAATTTATAAATTTCTTTACTTATAGCTATGTGCTAAAAAATTAAAATACTTATTTCATTTTTCTTGGAAAAATGTGATTTGTAAGAGAATTCTGTTCTCATATACATTTATGTGTTAGTAAAGTAGAAAAAACAATTAAATTGACTTATCCATATTTTTATTACCAGTCTACTTCAATCATCCATTGGCCCAATGGGTATTGAAAAATAACTGAAAAAATTCATGTTTTACGTAAGATAGACCTAGATTCATATACCAGCATGGAAACTTTGTAGCTTAAGCTAATAACTAAAAAATCTCCATAGCTGAACTCAATCTTTCTTCCTGGAACCATAGTTCAGAATTTTTAAAAAATCTAGTTTTTAGTGTTGATATACAGATTAAATGTACATAAAGGGTTTAAATGGATGCCAATGGAAGGTCGTTGCTATTACTTTAATGTATTATTTTATAATGATTACTATTTCTTATGTAAGATCATTTGGATCTAAAGTTACAATTAAAATAAAAGATAGCATTTATAACCTATTAAATTACAAAATAATATTTTAAATGACATCTAATGTAGGCCAGAGTGAGGTGTAGCTGTGAAAAAGGGACTGTAAAGTGGTACTTTTCTGGAAATACATATCAAGGGGCTGAACAATCCATATTTTTTTCACTCAATAATTTCTGCTCTTGAAGTTATCCTGGGGAAATTGTAAGAAAGATATTCATTACAGAATTATTTTTTTGATAATAGAAAATGCAAGCAACCAAACAAATATTAATCAGTAAAATATATCTATGGAGATGATCCTTTTGCTACTATGTATGTGTTCAAAGTTTTCATTAAATGACATGTGAATTACTGATTATATAATTAAGAAAATAAAGACATAAAACTCCATATGATTTAGGTTTTTGATTATATTAAGAACAAAATTGTACTAGGAAAAAGGAAATTCATCAAAATATTAATAGTGGTTATCTCTGAACACTGTTATATCTTTTATTTATACTTAACTTTCTAATGTTTTTACAATAAAATTCATTTTAATATTAAATTGTTATTTAGAACATCTTTGTTAAAGACTAGCTATTTTTTATTCCAGCCTTGAGATCACTAGGGATAGGAAGGGCCTTTTATGAAAATGAAGACTCTGATCATTGTTGGCAGTAGTGCATTTGATTGTAGGTCTTTCCCACTAGGAAGTCAGGAGAGTGGCTGAGCCGGGCTTGGGCAGCAGACACTGACTAGCTTGATTTCAGTAACTATTATGTCCTGGTTTAGCAGAACATGCTCCTGACTGTATGATGTTTCGGGCATTGTTTTATAGACAGATCCTCTGGTTCATAGCCAGTTCTACTTGCTAGCTGATTTAATCTGTGGATGAATTACTTAATTTATGTGTGTCCTTGGCTGTCCCCATATATAAACTGGGAATAACAATACTCTCTGTGCCAGGGTTTTATTGTGAGAAAAAAGTTAGATATTCCATTTAAAACTTTTGCCATATAGTAAGCCCTTACTGAATTTTTAATTATAGTAGTTTTGTCTATTCACAGTTTAACCAGCAATCTATTGCCTCGTATCAAACCACCCCCAAATTATTGCTCTGCTATAACTACAATAACTTATTTTGCTCATGTGTCTCAATAGTTATGAGACACTTCTGCTTTATAGGGCATCAACTGGGGTAGCGCACCTGAGGACAGGAGGATTTACTTAACCAGCCTTGTGAGTGAGGCATCTTACAAGTGTCAGCTTTTGCTGAGAGCTCAGGCAGCGCTGTGTGCTGAGAGCTTCGTTCTTCTCAAAGTATTCTTCTTCATGGACTACTCTACCTTTCTATGGCGTTTTGGTTGACTTCTAGGTGTGAGCATCTCGAGAGAAACAGGCAGGGGTGCACCACATTTTATAACCTGTCCTGAGCAGTGCCTTAGTGGTATTTCCATCAGAGTAAAAAATTAATCTAAATATAAGAGAAAGGAACAGAGAAATCCACCTTTCCGTGAAAGGTATCAAAGTCGCATTGCCAAGAGAGCATGAAGGGTGGAGAATATTGCTGCAGCCATGTTTGAGACATACAGTTTGCCATAACAGTAGTCTACTGACCTATGAATAACATAATATTCTTGACATTTTCATCCATGAACAACAGTGATCTCAACTTCTGCATTAGAACCATCTTAATACCTTTTACGAAATGCAGGTTGTGGTGACTCTTCATTACTTTTTAATATTTTCTCCTTTTTTCAATGTTAAACACTTTTTGCCATAAAAACATTTTAAATGAAAAGAATAACAGTTTTACAATGTATCTAGGTATTCCACATCCTATGAATATAAGATTTCTATATAGAAATTCTTAAATCAATGTTGAGAATCTGAGCCCTGTGCAGTGGCACATGCCTTTAACCCCAGTTTAATCCCTGAGACAGGAGGATCACAGGTTCAAGGCCTGTTTACAGTAAAGTAGCAAGACTCTGTTTTAAAATAATTAATAATAATAATAGCTATTATTATTATTATAATAAAGGAATGTAGGGTGTAGCTCACTGGTAGAATGCCCCTGGGTTCAATCCCCAGTATTACACACACACCACAAAAAAAAAAAAAGTTGAGAATCTGTTAAACTCCTTTCTTAGCTTAGTCATATTTCTAGTGGCAATGACCTTTAAAATGAAAGAAAATAAAGGGGAAAAAAGATTTTATTTAACAAACATTTCTAGATTAAATGTAGAAGTTCCTCAGGGCAAACCTCAGATGCCAAACACAGCCTGTAAAACTATGAAATGTGGTTCTCACCACCTTATCTTTAGAACTGTGGGTTGCAAACAGCTGATGAGCTGCTGCCGGCTTTTAGTGCTAGTGAGCTTGGACAGAGGGCACTTTCTATTTATCTGTCAAGAAAAGCCGGCACACTGTAAATTTGTGAGTACATTTGAAAAGATTCATACAAGTAAACTAACAAATAAGTCAGTGCTCAGGAGATTTTGGGAAATAGCCAAAGAGGGCTCTTTTGTCTCCCCAAAACTTTGGAGCTGCCCTGATCTCACACAAAGCCATCTCTCTGAATTAAGCATGTCTTACTTTGAAAGATTCCAGGGCTAGTTCTTTGAAACATTCAACTTATCTTTGCAACTGTAATTTATTTTTTCCCTTCTTTCCCATCAAATGTGAAAATTGTTCAATAGTATTTCATGTTTGAAACATGGAAGTAAAGGATCAATTTCAAAGAACACTGCTTTATAACAATTTACTTTTAAGTGGCAGCTATGTTATGTGCATGTAGGATACACTAAAGTATCTAAGAGTAAATAATGTAGTAAATGTCACTCTCCTTACCTGAAGGACTTATGCAACTTTTCAAGTAGATTAATTTACTTCTGAGGACAGTTTACAAAATAGTAGATCTTTGGCTCAAAGTGATTTTCATTTATCAAGTAAATATTATATCCTGAACACTTTTAGTTATATTTACTTATTCATTTCTCTTAATGTCACTACGAGGTAGTTAATATCATTATCCACCCCCTTTACAGACAAGAGCAGAGTGGTTAAGAAATTTGTCTGAGGTCACACTTCATACCCAGGCTGATTGTTTGTTTTTTTTTTTTACCACTGCTCTTTTTTACTTTACTGGTGAATTTTATTTATTTTTTTTTTAAATTTACAGTGTTTAGAAATTTTGCATTTGTAATACCTAGATCAAGAGAATATAAGTAGGTATCTGCAGGAGATTCTTTCTTTTTTTCTTTTTCTTTTTGCTGTAATGGGGATTGAACTCAGGGGCATTCTACCTCCGAGCTAGACCCCCAGCCCTGTTTTTTATTCTTTATTTTGAAACAGGGTCTCAACAGAGTGCCTCACTAGGTAGCTGAGGCTGGCCACGAACCCGGATCCTCTGGTCTCAGCCTCCCAAATGCTGAGATTACAAGTGTGTGCCACCACGCCCCGCTTGCAGGAGGTTCTTTTAGAGTTCATATGCAAAAACAAGAATGGACTAATGGATATAGAAAATGTGCTATATATAAGCAGTGGAATATTATTCAACTCTTAAAAAGAAATAAATCCTATCATTTGTGACATGAATGAACCCAGAGAACATAAACTTAAATGAAACAAGCTAGTTACAGAAAGACAAATGCTGTATGATCTCATTCACATGTAAAATTCTGAAATAGTTGAATTTAAAGAGGAATGGTGGTTACTAGAGGCTTAGGAGTGGGGGTGAGGCCTGGGAGATTTTGGTCAAGGACTACAAAATTTCAGTTAGAAATAAGGAATAAATTGGAGAGATCTATTGTACAATGTGGTAACTATAGCTAGTAATAATATATTGTATACTTGAAAATCACTAGGAAAGTAGATTTTAAATGTTTTCATTACAAAAATAAATGTGAAGCCGGGCGTGGTGGCGCACGCTTGTAATCCCAGCATTTGGGAGGCTGAGACCGGAGGATCCGGGTTCGCGGCCAGCCTCAGCTACCTAGTGAGGCCCTCCGCAACTTAGTGAGACTCGGTTTCAAAATAAAGAATAAAAAATAGGGCTGGGGGTATAGCTCAGAGGTAGAATGCCCCTGAGTTCAATCCCCAGTACCGCAAAAAAAAAAAAAAAAAAAAAAAAAAAGTGAGGTAATGCATATGCTAATTAAGACAATTAGCCATATCATAACATACAAATATTTTAAAACATTGTGTTGTACATGATAAATATAGATAATTTATGTGTGTGAATTCAAAAAGTAAAAGAACAGAAAGAGTAAGACAGGTCTCCACATGGGAGACTGGGCAGTAAATTATTACATTTCAGGTGCTGGGAATTGAACTGAGGGATGTTCTACCTCCAAGCTAAACCCCAGATCTTTTTATTTTTTATTTTGAAACAGGATCACGCTAAGTTGTTGAGGGCCTTGCTAAGTTGCTGAGGCTGGCCTGGAACCTGCGATCCTCCTGTCTGAGCCTCCCAAGTACTGGGATTACAAGACATCTGGAAGTTGCATCTCCTGGATTTGGAATCTTGGAGATGACTTGTACTACTATTTGTAACAAGAACTTGGGTGAGTCACTTGCCTCTCCTGAGCATATTAACAATTGCCTTGTCAGCCTCAAGGGACTGTTGGAAAGAGCAAATTAATTATCCTGGTTATCAAATCCTGTAATAAAGTATGAAATCCTCATCTGTTAGTTACTGCTGTAATCAGCACTTTCTATCTTCTTTTAGAAAAGCATGATACAATGCATGTCAAGTGTTTAGCATGGTGCCTGGCATATAGTCACACTCAATAGATTCTAGTCATCATTACTTAATTTCTAACAGAAGTCCTGAACTTGGGGAAGCAATAAAAAAAAGAATATCTCCTGGATAGGATGGAAGCTGCCAGGCTAAGATCTGAAAAACAAAACTTCCTCCGGTCATGCCTTGTTGTCAGGGGCCATAGATACTGAAAAGAGTTGGGAAGTCTTAATTTTTAGTTTCAATTTCTAATTTTAGTTTTCATGAAAATAATATCTTTTATGTGTACTATCTATTTATATACCTACATGCCAAGTCTGAACAGTCATATCCAGTTTTTCGAGGAGGAAAGAACAATGGCCTTTTCTAGATTGTCCAGAGGCTTTTGCTTCTATTTAACCTTACGCTGACTGCAATACTGTATATTTGTCAGGGTTTATAATGTTTCACTGTGACATGAGAAAACAGAGACTTCTTCTCTTCTACCTCTGTGTTTTTGTCACTAGATCATGTTGTCATGGTTTCCTGTATCCCTCTTCAGGTCTCAGCTTCTGTCTTAGGGCATGAGGCTGGACACATAACAAATGACCCACATATTTTTTTTCAGATTACATTTTAGTGATTAAATTTTACTCTTAACTGATTGATGCTCAAAGACAAAACTTCAAGCCTTAAAAATGGAGCTTCTGGCACTTCCCTCTTTCTTCTTAAATACCAGATATGCATTTCAAGTCTCTGTGAAGCATGCTACTTCCGTAGGTGGAATGACTACTGGGGTAATTTAATTGCTTGGATAGTTCTCAAGTAATTTTTGTTAGAATGGTCAGCGGACTAAGCAGCTATCTAGAAGCCAGGAGGGCTTGTGAGCAGATGTCAAAAAATGAGCCAGTAGGTAATCCAGCAACCAAGGGAATAGAGAATCAAAAGGCTCAGTAAATAAGGGTTCATGTTTCTTCCCACTGCATCTTTTTAACATTTAGGATTCTTCTGTTTTGTTCAGAGCTCACCTTAACCTTTTATTTTCTTGTGTGTGTGCCCAGCACAAGTTTATTTTCTAGATCTCACTTATTGACACCTCTAGTTTACCTGTACATTTCACATCCTTTTCTGACTGCTTAATAAAGGTCATGTTTATAGCTTTAGTATTTATAGTTTACCCAGTATGCCAGGTGTTAGCCTCTGTAATGTCCAATAGAATCCCTGCTCATAGGGCAAAATCCTACAATTCCACTCTGGTGTTCCTGGATTTCATAGATCAAAGTAATGACTTTTGATATGCAGAAATATATGATATGGTAATAATAATAACAACAACTTATTATATACTGGTCACCGTTCCCAGCACTTTCTTATCTTCACATCAGTCATATGAGGTAGATACTTTTACTGTTTTATTTTTTATAGATAAGGAAATAGAGTCACAGAACACAAGAAGCTGGTCCAAAGTCACCTAGTGATTGCTGGAGTCAGTACATTATGCTACTTCCACACATGTAGTATGCGTAGCACTTAAGTAACCCTTAAGGGTTAGGCCCTATGCTAGCTACTCAGTGTTTTGGGAAGCATGCAGACAAGTTTCTGCCTTTGGGAGTTTTGTTGAAGAATGCGTTTAGCATACCCTCAACCTCTATCCATACCATTCATATCTTAATGGAGATAACTTTTAAATGCAGCATTTCTCTGGAAATTTCACAGCCCAAAGTTAGCTTTGTATAATTTGGTTCAGTTGTTCTACCCAGCTGCACTTTAGACCCTTAGAAAAATATTTTTTTATACTTTTATTGGTGCTTTATAGTCTCATGTTACAGTGTGGTTCGTAATGATAGTGACATACATGGACACAGCTCTTGGTAAGCTTTCCCCCAGTTTCTTCCCCCACCCCTACCCCATTCAAGGTATTAAGATTGACATCATTATGACATCATTATCCTCATATACATACATAAGGGCGATGGTAGTGTTTCCTTCATTGATCCTCCCTTTAGAAAAATAAAATTTGCATCTTCAGAGATTTTTGATGGAAAATGACAACAAAATGCACCTTTATAAGAGGAAGAGAAATTACAATAGATTGTATTTTTTTTTTCCCTGTGGTACCAAGGACTGAACCCAGGGACATTCTACCTCCAAGCTATATCCCCAGCCCTATTTTTTATTCTTTATTTTGAAACAGGGTCTCACTAAGTTGCAGAGGGCCTCACTAAGTAGCTGAAGCTGGTCGCAAACCTGCAATCCTCCTGTCTCAGCCTCCCAAGTACTAGGATTACAAGCATTTGTCACCATACCTGGCTAGATTGTATCTTCTTAAAGCAAATTAATGTACACCAGTGAATGAGACACAGATGTTTCAATGAATTGTCTGTGGATGGGTGTGTGTGTGTGTGTGTGTGTGTGTGTGTGTGTGTGTGTCTGTGTGTAAATGTGAACCTAAAGAGCATAGATGATAAGAGAAAATGAGAATAGCAAATGTACTAAGAAAATTAGAAAATGTTGACTTTTTGAGTATTTTTGTTTTGCCTAAAATTTAAAGATGTAAGTGCATATAGTATAATTATTAATAATGACTCAGAACAAGTTCACAAAATTCCTGAAAACTTAACAGTTGGCTTTTGAGAACCAGTGGGAATAATCTGATACCTGTTTATTTATATATAGAGATGTTCTTTAACCTTGCCATAAAGACTCACATCACTTGCTCTCCCACCTCTTCACTTGGCTATTGGAGGCATATACTGTTGGGTTCTAAGTCTCACACTACTTTGTACAATTAGACAACTTACGCTTTCTGAAACTCCTTGTTATTACCTGTAAGTAATTCTGCTACCAATGATAATAATTCTGATCATACAAATAAACAACTCAATGTCCACTATAGGAGGATGCTGTAGTTCTTCATTTTATAGATTTGGGAAGAGAATAGAGAGGGTAGGCAGCTTTTCCCACTGATAAGGGAAAGCTGATATATGCACAAGGGCAATTTGGTCCTAAAATCTACCATCATAACCTTCTCAATATACTGCTTAAGGCAATGCATGCCTGGATTAGTGTTTTCATTTAAACTCTTTTTCCCTTCTTGCTATTTGGAAAATTAGATTGGGGCTAGGAGGTGTGGAGAATGTGTCCAAAAAAGAGAACCCTGTGATTTAACAATAGTCTCAATCATGAAAAAATCCCCTGGGGAGCTTTTAAAAAAGATGTCCAAGCTACATCACATTCTAAGATCAGAACTCTGGGTCATTGGACATAGGTATTGGTGTTTCTTAAGTTTATAAAGTTATTAAAACATGGTTTTCTACCTTCATAGAAAACTTGTATTTTAGGCAGCACCAATGCTAAAGGTACTGTTGTACTTCTGTTTTTGTTTTTTCCTAATATTGGTATAGTTTTCTGAACTCTATTTTGAACATTACTTGCATGGAATATCTTTTCCCATCCTTTGACTTTCGTCCTATTTGTGTAGTTGGATGTAAATTGAGTCTCTTGTCATAGCATATAGTTATATCATGTTTTTAAAAAATCAATTTTGCCAATCTCTGTTTTTTTATTGGAGAGTCAATTCATTTACATTTAAGATAATTCCTGATGAGGAAGAGCTTCCTTCTTCCATTTTGCCATTTGTTGCTATATGTCTTTTATTTTTTTTGGGGGGGGGGTTAGCATCTTTATTTTTTTTTACGAATTAGTGCATTGTAACCATACGTCTTTGTTAGGTACAAGCTGATAAAGGCATATATGCACACATTTCTCATTTAACCCCTTCCCCAATTCCCTCCCCACTCCCTCTCCCTCCCTCCTTCTCAAGTTCAGTTTAGTAATTGACTTTGATATATTTAGGAAAAGTACATCATGTGCATTAGGGTCCCACCCCCCATCAATCCCCTTCAGTTAAGTCAACTTCTTTGCTTATCTAGGGTTTCTCCTTTTTCATCTGGAGTCCCTCTTATGCCCCATCTTCTCCCTAGCATCTGCATATTAGGGAGAACATATGCTTTTTTTTTTTTTTTTTTTTTTACCTTTTGTGACTGACTAATCTCACTTAACATAATGTTTTCCAGTTACATTCATTTCCCTACAAATAACATGATTTAATTTTTCTTTATGTCTGAGTAAAATTCCATTGTGTATATATCCAATAGTTTTGTAATCCTTTCATCTGTTAATGGACATCTTGACTGGTTCCATAGTTTGGCAATTGTAAATTGTGCAGCTATAAACATAGATACACATACATTGGTCTGATAGTTTGGTTTCCATTCTTTTGGGTAGATAACCAGAAGTGGTATTGCTAGATCATATGGTAGGTTCATTCCCATTCATTGGAGGATCCTCCATACTGTTTTCCAAAGTGGTTGCACTAATTTGCAATCCCATCAGCAATGTATTAGGGTTCCCACTTCTCCACACCCTCACCAGCATTTTTGTTATTTGTGTTCTTGATGATTGCCATCCTGATTAGGCTTAGGTGAAATCTCAAGGTAGTTTTGATTTGTATCTCTAGGATTGCTAATAATGTTGAACATCTCCTCATACATTTATTGGCCATTTTTATTTCTTCTTTTGTGACGTGTCTATTTAGATCCTTTGCCTTTTTTTTTTTTTTTTTTTTTTTTTTTTTTTTTTTTTTTTTTTTTTTTTTTTTTTTTTTTTTTTTTTTTTTTTTTTTTTTTTTTTTTTTTTTCATTACTGGGGATTGAATTCAGGGCCATTCTACCTCCGAGCTATACTTCCAGCCCTATATTTATTCTTTATTTTAAAACAGAGTCTCACTAAGTTGCGGAATGCCTTACTAGGTAGCTGATGCTGGCCTCGAACCCAGATCCTCCAGTCTCAGCCTCCCAAATGCTGAGATTATAAGTGTGCACCACCACGCCTGGCTCTGCCCATTTTTTTATTGGGTTATATGCTTTCTTAGCTGTGAGTTTCTTGAGTTCTCTGTAGATCCTAGATATTAGTTCTCTATCAGAAGAGTAGCTGGCAAAAATTTTCTCCCACTCTGTGGGCTCTCTGTTGAGGCTCTTGATAGTTTCCTTTGCTTCACAGAAGCTCTTCAGTTTAATGCAATCCCATGTATTGATCTTCCTTTGAGTTGCTTGTGCATTTGGGGTCTTGTTGAGAAAGTTTTTACCTATGCCTATGTGTTTTAGTGTTGGCCCTCTTCAAGTAACTGCAAGGTTTCTGGCCTGACTTCTAGGCCTTTGATCCACCTTGAGTTGAATCTTGTGAGGGTGAGAAAGTGGGGTTTATTTCCATTTTCCTGCATATGGTTAGCCAGTTTTGCCAACACCATTTGTTAAAGAGGCTATCTTTTTTCCAGTGTATGTTTTTGACTCCTTTGTCAAAAATCAATTGGCTGTAAGCACGTGGGTCTGTTTCTGAATCTTCTATTCTGCTCCATTGGTCTGTGTGTCTGTCTTTGTGCCAATACCAAGCTGTTTTATTACTGTGGCTTTGTAGTAGAGTTTGAAGTTAGGTATTGTGATACTTCCTGTATGGTTCTTGTCGCTAAGAACTACTTTGGCTATTCTGGGCTTTTTGTTCCAAATGAATTTAAGGACTGATTTTTTTCTATGTTTATGAGGAGTGAGCTTGTAATTTCATAGGTATTGCATTGAATCTGTAGATCAGTTTTGGGAGGATGGCCATTTTGATGATATTTATTCTGTGTATCCAAGAGCATGGTAGATCCTTCCATCTTCTAAGGTCTTCATCAATTTCTTTTTTCAAACTTTTATGGTTTTCCTTATAGAGGTCTTTTACCTCCTTGGTCAGGTTTATCCCTAAGTATTTATTTTTTGGGGTGCTATTGTGAGTGGGATTGTTTTCTGGATTTCTTTTTCAGTGGATTTATGGTTGGCATACAGGAGAGTTTCTGATTTTTTAAGATTGATTTTGTATCCGGACACTTTGTTGAATTTGTTGATCAGTTCTATAAGTTTTTTGGTTGAGTTTATTGGGTCTTCTAAGTATAGTATCATGTCATCTGCAAAAAGGGATAGTTTTAGGTCTTCTTTCCCTATTTTTACCACTTTGATTTCCTTCTCTTGCCTTATTGCTCTGGCTAGAGTGTCAAGTACTATATTGAACAGAAGTGGTAATAATGGACATCTTGTCTTGTTCCTGTGTTTAGTGGGAACTCTTACAGTATTTATCCATTTAATATGATGTTGGCTGTGGGCCTATTGTATATTGCCTCTATGATGTTGAGGTATGTTCCTTCTATTCTGATTCTCTGCAGTGCTTTTAGCATGAATGGGTGTTGGATCTTGTCAAATGCTTTTTCAGCATCAATTGAGATGATCATGTGGTTTTTGTCTTTAAGTTTGTTTATGTGGTGAATTACATGGATTATTTTTTGTATGTTGAACCAGTCTTGCATCCCTGAGATGAACCCAATTTGGTCATGGTGTATAATTTTCTTGATGTATTTTTGAATGCACATTGCTAATATTTTGTTTAGCAGTTTTACATCTAAGTTCATCAATGATATAGGCCTATAGTTTTCTTTTCTTGAGCTGTCTTTATTTGGCTTTGGTATTAATGTAATGTTGGCTTCATAGAATGTGTTTGGGAGGGTCCCGTTTCTTTCTATTTCACAGAATAGTTTGAGGAGTATTGGGATTAGCTCTTCTATACATGTTTTATAAAATTCACTTGGAAAACCATCTGGCCCTGGGCTTTTGTTTGATGTAAAACTCTTTATTGCTGTTTTTATCTCTTTGATGGTCATTGGTCAGTTAAAGTTTTCTATATCTTCTTGATTCAACTTACGAAGGTTATATATGTCACGAAATTTCTCAATTTCTTCTAGATTTTCCATTTTGTTGGAGTATAGTTTTTCAAAATAGTTTCTGATGATCCTCTGTATTTCCATACTGTTGGGTAATATCACCTTTTTCTTCTCTTATTTTAGTAATTTGGGTTGATTCTCTCTTTCTTTTGGTTAGATTGGCCAATGGTTTATGTATCTATGTGTCTTTTAGCTTTTGGTTTCTCATTCTCTCAATTACTGTTTTCTTTTCTGTTTAAATTTCTGTAGTGTACTATTTTGATTCCCATTTCATTTCCTCTTGTGTATATTTTGAAGATTTTTTTAGTGGTTACTGTGCAGACAAAAGTCAAAATCTTAAACGTTCAACAATCTAGTTTGCAGGGATACCATTTTAGCTTCAATACTATATAAAAATTGCTACTATGCAATCCCCCCATGTTTTTTATTGTCATCACATGTTACATTTTTATGCACTGTGTGTCCAATAACATAGGCTATAATTCTTAGTTCATGAGTTCGTTTTTTAAATATTATAACAAATAAAAGATTACAAACAAAATACAGTAATGCTGGCTTTTTAATTTTCTATGCAGTACCTTTACCAGAGCTGTGTATTTCTTCCTTGGCTTCAAGTTGTTACCTACTGTCCTTTTGTTTCAGCCTAAAGGAATCTCATTAGAATTCCTTGTAGGAAAGTTCTACTAATTATGAATTCCCTCAGTGTTGTTTTTCTGAGATTAACTGCAATTTTAAAGACTCTTATATAGCCAAGGGAAGAGTTGGAGCAAGAGCAAATATGGACATTAAAAACCTTCCCTCCCATTTTTAAGGCTCCTTGCAATGTTTACTTGGTTGTTGTAAACCTCTGAATGATTTCCAAAGTTCTGACAAAGTTGATTCTGACAGGTTGTTGGAAATGTCTACTGTGTCATGTTCACTGATGTCACTTGCAATTGTTTGGGAGCTTTAGTTATCACATGGTATGATATATGCTGTCCCTTGAATATAATGCTGACATTTATATGAGGTACTATTCCCTGTTTAGTTCTTTGCCCCTTATTTAAGTATCTACATTTATTTGTTTTAGATTATGGGAACTCAAGATCTTTTCTTAATTTTGTAAAATCCATTACCCACCATAAAAAAGCTATTTCCAAAGTAAAATTGATAAATACATGTTTTCTTTTGCGTGGTTTCAGATTAAATAAAGGAAAATTATGATTTTAGAAATCATTTTTGTGCAAGTTTTAAAAACTCTTGACACCTGAAAGTCAATTTGAATTATTGACAAAGGTAAGATTTTTTTTTAAGAGAATAAAATACAAACTCTTGCAGAAATTAAAACAAACTGTTTTATTGATTGAATTTTGTGATGAGAAACAATTGCCATAGAGTCCTCACTACTTTATTGTAAATAAATAGAAATTAATTTTTCTTAGCCTTTAAAATGTCATTTTAAACTTCAATATTAGATTGCTACTTAATACTATACAAACTATAGAGGTTAAGAATAATTTGGGGGAAGTTTTTATGTATAAGTTGTAATTGAATTCTAATGTTATTCAGTGACTTAATAAACAGCAGAGCTAATAGAAGAATAAAACATATTCACATTCAGGAATATAAAAATATTTAAGATAAAGTACAAGGTAACTTGTGACAAAACTTCATCCTATATTGTTTTAGTAGTGAGACTAAAAGCACTTTAAGGAGAACATTTCACTTTGGTTTGAGAGGACAGTTAATACTTGAGATAAAATATTTCTCTTATCCCCAATTCTTTTTTTTAAGAGAAAATATACATAGATTCTTTGTGTCTGAGTGAGAGGAAGTGGAACACAAAATGCCATATAAGGGATAAAACTCCTATACGGAGTTTTCTGAACCACTTATATCAACTGCTCAGAACTTATATTTAATTAAATTTGCTGGACTGGTCCAGCTGAATATTTGCCTTTTTATTCTTAGTTATGTAACTTTAAATGTTTGTGTTTTCTAATACTGACTTCAAGTTACATATTTAGCTAGTGAGCAGGTACTGTATTGAGATTATTAGATATACTAAAGTAACTAAGTACAGTAACTTTTTGAATCTCCATAATATTTCTGTAGTCATTGTATATATTCAAGAGGCCATTGACAGATTGCTTTCCCCTACAAGCCTTTGACATACAGAGTTTCTCCTCCTCCTTTCTTCATCTAGGAAGGTCCTTCCTGTTCTTCAGATTTTAGCTCTGGCTTCAATTACTCTTGAATGCCTTCTCTGACCTTCCTGAGCACATTAGTTTCTCCCATCTCTACATCTCTTTATAACATCTCTCTCCTCAGTAGCCTTCTAGTAGTTTCCAGTTTAACTTCTAGGTGATTATTACCATCTACCTCCCTGACCACGGTGCAGGGTATTTTGTCTGATTTTGTTCACCATTCTAATCCTTGAGCCCTGCACAAAGCATGGTATAGAGGCAGCTTCTAGTGAGTGTGTCCTTTTAAGTGATGTAAAACACTGTTCTCCGAAACACCACAACATACTGTCCTATTTTATACTGTCATGCTAGTTCAAAGTGATTTCACTAGAAAATAAAACTATATCTATGAAAAATAAGTCTATAATCTATGGTGTCAAGTTGCCTATTCACTCACCATTTATTCATTCATTTGTTCATTGATTCAACAACATCTACTGAAGGCTTACTCAGTTGCTACTGTCTTGATTTTCTGTGAAGCATAGTAAAATGTAGTGCTTTTAAATAATACCTATTTTTATTAATTATGGTAGATTCTGTGAGTCAGGAATTGAGACTGTAAGGCAGGAATTAACTGTTTGTGTTCCATATGATGCTTTACTAGAGTTGAGACCTCTGAGCTGTTGTCCTTACTACCTTTCTGGCTCCTCAGCAAGGATGACTGGAACAGCTTGACATTGCATGACTTTGATTGACTACTCCTTGTTAGCTGGGCTTATTTTCCTCTATGTAATTCCAGACCTCTCAGTCTATGTACCTTCTTCACATGGTCTTTCTACCACAGTAACTTATGTTTTACATGTCAGCTTAGGGGTCCCAAGAATATAAAATTGGAATCACCAATCTATGTTTATTTTGAGTTGAAGGTCAGCCCAGTTTAAGAGATGGGTGTTAAAAAAGGAGATGAATACAAAGAGTGATTCGTTGCGAGTGACCAAACAACAGTTTACAGAAGGTTTTGTGATAGGAAGTGAAATAAGGAGCAGTCTGTCATAGCTTTTAAGACTGGTCTTTGGACAGATTTATGTTTAAGTTCTGCCTTACCACTTATTTACTTTACTACTATCTCTTTAGCCCCAACTTCTTAACTGTTCAATTACACATGTAACTCTAGGAGATTATGTGGGCAAAAGTACACTAAAACTAATGGAGAATACATCGCCTTTCAACTTGGAGGACTTTCATAAACAGGCTATAAAGGAAATTTTATATAGGTTCACTCTTGTATTGCAACCCATTAATTAAAAAATATAATGATTATAGGGTGGCTAAATATTGCCATCCACTTATAAAATTAAAACATACAAAATATACTTTTAAACAACTTCTATAGTGAGGAAATTGAAATGGAAATAACAAACTTTAGAGTGAGAAGAATCTATATTATTCCTATCAAAACTTACCTAATATAAACTAAGGTACAGGAAAATATATATAATCAGAAAGCAAGAGCAGAAAAAAAGGACAACATAGGCATAAATAATATAAGAAAAAGGAACTAAATAAAAGTTAAAGCACAACATCAGTTACCTAGTGAGGCCCTCCGCAACTTAGGGAGACCCTGTTTCAAAAATAAAAGAATAAAAAATAGGGCTGGGGGTATAGCTCAGAGATAGAGTGCCCCTGAGTTAAATCCCCAGTACCTCAAAAAAAAAAAAAAAAGTTAAAGCAGAACCAATCAAACCAAGAAGTTGACTGAAGATCAAGAAAACATACTAACCATGACTAATATGATAAAAAAGAAAACACAAATTAGGGTTGAGAAAGAGGACATTAATATGGTTTTAGAGATTAAGAAAATGTTGAGAATGCTATTATACCCATGGATTTGAGAATTTGGATGAAGTGTATAATTTTTTAAGAAAAGATAAATTGATTCAAGAGATTTAGAAACCTAATTTGATCAATGAACACAGAAGAAATTAAAGGAGTAGTTGTTTATATCTTTTATCTATCTTAATCTCTTTGTATTGGTTTATTTTAATTATCCAAGATGGTAGAAGAGAAGGCAAATTTTCAATTCTTAAACTCTAGAAATTGAAATCTCAGTATATTCTTGTTATTTACAAATCAAGGACATCTTCTTCATGATCTCATCCTATGTTTAACAGTTTCTCCCCCTCCTTCACTGAATTTCTCATAAGAGGGTTCTAGACTCTTAAAATAATATATTTCATCTAAATGAGTCTTGTATTACTTTAATACCTTAGGAAGGAGACCACTCCTAGCTGAGTCTGAATAAGGTCCTCTATTTCAGAAGTTGAGACTTGAATAACATTCTTGAGTCACTTCACACTTATGATGCAAACACTCCATATCTTCTTCCTTGTTTTTTAACTGTTTTCCCAATGCTTCCTTTTAATTAACTGGTTTGATACATTTTAATTCTACTACTAATATCACTAAATTAAATATATAGCAGCTTTTCAAAGTTATCAAAAACTGAAATGAAACCAAAGATACACATTAGATAAGGGGAAACTATTGACCCGTTCTAATTAGAAACAATAATAAAGATATCTTAAATAGGATATTAGCAAATTATATCTGTAGTGACTGTATTTAAATAGAAGTTCAGTATAACTAAGTGTGTTTCAAGACAACAAAATGAGTGAGTGTAACACAGGAATAAAATGTGATTTGGAAATTATAGAAAATGTCTTTATAAAGTCATTTGTAACTTGTATTATATTTTTAGCCATTCTTGGTTAAAATTGATCAGGTTTTTAAAATGTATTAGAGAAGGAAACTGCTTTGAATTGTTTCTTTGCTTTTCTGATTCAGACCTTCCCAATTGTATAGTCAGCTCCCAGTCTTCTCTTATCTTGTTTCCCTTTATTTCTTCTCTATGTAGACTTCCAGCCTTCTGATAGCTTAGTGGCTACTTATTTATATATTTTAGGATCCCATTAGCTACGTCTCCAGTTGGTTATCTATTTGGGCTTTTAATTTTTTTCAGCCTAGAATTTTGTTTAGTCTTTCTTTGGTTTGTTTGCTGCATATTCTTTACTTATTCTACTTTGGATTTTAAACTCTGTGTTCCAGTGTGGTTTGTTTGGAAGCATTTTCCTCTTTGGGGTATTCTGCCAAAATTTGCTTATAAAAGTAACCCATACTTGGGTTTTCTTTTTTAAATTTTTAAATCTTTTATTATCCCAAAGGCTCCCTTAAGTCTACTAAAGATTCACAAAGTCTCTAAAGGACATATGGGAGAAAAATCACTGGCACACCCTTCTTGACATATAAGTAAAAGATAAGAAAATAAAGTGGCAAGTGGTGGGTGATCTTTTAGTAGCCATGCTGTCTGAGACTCCAAACTAACAAGACAAGAACACAGAGGAAGTATTTAGTGTCCTTGCTTTTCCATGCGATCATATATCTGGTAAAATGACATGTATAATATATATGTTTTATTTCTTTATTTTTAAAAAAGAGTTGAAATTCTTTTGGATTATTATACCTTCTTCCACAGGTTCTTTAGAAAAAAAATAGATTGTTATTTACAAAAGTAATGGCAAATGAGAATCTTCTTTATTCTGTAATATTATTTTTAGACTGTGTGTTTTAAAATTGAGTTGGTTGGGAGGGATACCATTTGAGTCTGCTTTGCTTAGGTGGAAAATAACAGTATTTACTGTTTTTCTGTAGATCTCCACCCTCACCCCTGTGAAGATAAACATCAAATAATTTGCTTTCATTGAGCTAGCACAAAAATAATCAGGGCTTCAGGATAAATATCCAGAAATCAGTGCTCAGAACGTGCCTTTTTGTGGAAAAGGTTAATCTAGCCTATTATTGGCATAATTAGAAAATCTTGAAACTGGAGATTCACAGTTTCTATGTGAAGTGCTGCTTTAATTATGCAGCAAGAACACAACTAAACACAGGAGGTGCTCACATTTAGGAACAGTAGCCGGCCTTACAGAGTGCTACACTAACTCCCTGTGCATATGCACGCCCATTGTCTTCTTTATTATAGGCTGTCCTCAGAGAATAATGTGTGACAAAAAGATGTTGTAGATGTATGTAGGCAGTTTTATTTAATAGGCATCAGAGTAAATGTCTGTGAGTTTGTTCATAAGAATATCCTGTGTGAACTGGGCATGGTGGCACATGCCTATAATTCCAGTACTTGGGAGGCTGAGATAGGAGGATTGCAGATTCGAGACTAGCCTCAGCAACTTAGTGAAACACTCAGCAACTTAGTGAGATCCTGTTTCAAAAGAAAAGATAAAAATGGGGATTGGGGTCTAGCTTGGAGGTAGAATGCCCCTAGATTAATTCCCCAGTTTCACAAAAAAAAAAAGAAAAGAAAAGAAAATATAAGAATATCTTGTATGAAAAAAGATGATCATTTATCATCTTGATACTTTACCCCTATAGTTGAAATGGGAATCTGCAGATGAAATTATTTACTTGTGATAATATAGTCCCTGAAAATACATATTGTATGGCATCTATAAAATATTGTAAGTAATAGTATATTATTAAATGCTGAATGCTACTAGTACTTTTATCTCCAACTGTCTTAGAACTTAATGAATTGATTTCTTTGAAATTTTTATTATTTCTAATAAAGTGCTATTCTAAAAAGACTTACAAATCAAAAAAGTTAACTAGTTTTCTTAGTACACAAAGGGCTTCAGTACAATTGACCTGCTGACCTTAATTCCTAGGAAACTGTCACATTACTTCTTTACCCCTTTGTCCAACTTAACAATGTGACCCCAAATACTGCTCAGCTTTAAAGTTTCTCAGCATTGTAAGGTCAAGCTTTGGTCACCATAGTTACAAGTTAGATCTGTAGGTCAAAGGTCAAATAGATTAATGTTGTCAGACACATTTTTAAATGGTTCTAACACTACGTTGCCATGCAATAAACAGTTGATCATATTTGATATGACAAAGATATTCTTCAGTCTTGCTAAAAAGTTCTTTGGAGACAACAGACAGGAAGGAATTTTCTGTAAGAACTTGCAGTTTGGGTCTGTAGAATCAGCAGTAATAATTATTTGATTTACAGTATCAGATGTAGATTGACAAGTAAAGTATGTTAAACAGTTCAGGTTATACTTTTCTGTACATGTCTGCGTTTTATTTGTCTTTCTATCATCAATCTAATTGATCATCTGTTTATAAAAATAAGTGTCCTCACTCCCCTATGAATTTGGCTAGTTATAACCAGTAAATAGAAAATACAAGCTTTCTTATCAGGACCATATGCTTTTTTGGTGTGAATAATTTGTGATATCTTTTCTCCTAATTTGAAAAGTATGCATTTAAAATAGCTGCACTTATTTTTTAAAGTGTGGTTAGGAAAACTTGCTTACCTTAAAGATCGTGTAGATTCCCATCTGTATTTTGTATGTATATATCTTTTTATGGCTTCATACTCTATTTATAGATCTTGGTTTCTTCATTTATTTTTCTAAGAGGAAATTGTTACTTCCATTGTGAATCAGAATGTAAAAAAATGTGTTGAAATGCATACTACTTCTAAACAAAAATTCAGCTGTTATTTTTATAAATAAGAATACTCTATAAATAATTTTAGTAAAAATCACAGGAATACATTTAAAGATGATGAAGCAAAATTTTTTAAAAATCATCAGATTATGATTTTTGGACATGAATCATACCATAGAAAACTAAAAAAAAAAAAAATTTTACTCATATGGTATTTTGCAGCCAGTACACAGAAATGTGTTTATTAAGCAG
Source organism: Graphiurus murinus (assembly GCA_004027655.1). NCBI lineage: Eukaryota > Metazoa > Chordata > Mammalia > Rodentia > Gliridae > Graphiurus > Graphiurus murinus. The sequence continues at coordinate 24,634 of PVLC010005382.1, read as the reverse complement.
CAGGCTTAGGTTAAATTAAACATTAAAGGATGCCCTGTCTCTGAAGGTTTTGGTTCCCATGTGTATTTTGTGCAGCTGTAAGATTCTAAGCTTGCTGGAGCATTCTGCTCTTGATCAGATACTATGAAGGTAGACAAAGGAGAAAGGGAGATTTGGCAGCTAGGGGGTGTTAATATGGAATTTAATAGCAAAGAAGAAGGGGGTTAGGGCTTTTCTAGGTGAAACAGAGATTGGCAGCTGGGAGGAGGAAGTAAGTCCTGGAGTCTGAGAAGAGCTGGCAGTTCAGTAGCATGAGAGTTTCAAATGACAAGTTAGCTTTCATGTGAATGAATGGGCTGTCTCTCATTTTACTTTCAATTCAATGAAAATCATTGCCTTGTAGATATCGTGGAAACCAACTACTCAGCAAAGACATTGATTGCTGACCTGTTTGGCAGCACTTAGGGACATTGGTTCAACAAACTGATGGAGTCTGTTTGGTCATTATGCCAGAAGAATGGCAAATCAATATTTAACTACCTTTTGAAGAAGCCACACCATTGAAATACTGGTTTTGTATAAAACTATTTACACCGAAGTTTCCTGAAATTGAAGCAAAATGATTTATTTTAAACACAGGAAACTTCTGAAGTCAAGTAAAATATGAAGGTGTGTTCTGACCTTCAGAATCTGTAACCATTCTGTCTGTAAAAGTTGGTGTGTACTTTGCGTTTCAATTTCTTACTCTTGATGCATTACTGAGGTGGGTAAACCAGCCAATTCTTAGGGTCTATTTATTTAAAACATGGAGTTTGGGATATTACATTTTATTTGCTTTTTCTCCTTAAAATAATTCTTTTCTTGTTTACTTCCTATGTCTTTTAATTTATTTTAATGTTGTCAGTTTATACATCTCCCTTCTTGCTAGTGTCCTGGCCAGAAATGTACATGTTCTGCTACTGTAGCAGGAATGCAGTAGTTTCCTTTCTTGGGTGAACATAAAAATCACCAGAGCATGTCTAGATCACCCAAGACCAGTGGAAATAGTATGAAGGAAAAAGCATACCGTACTTTGGAACCATACTTCTTTTGGGCTGTGACTCTACCACAATGTTAGGAAAATTAATCTCTCTCTGTTCCCTTATTTATAAAAGGGAATTACTGTCTTTGTGAAGATTTTATTGTATTGAACTATTGAACTACTTCCTAGTACCTAGGAGATATTCTATAAAAGATAATAATAAGTGATAGCAAATATTACTTTCCAATTAACTCTCTGTGGGACCTTGGGCAAGTCACTTGGGCTTTTCAGGCTCTCTCTCTCTCTGTCTCTCTCTCTCTTTCTCTCTCTCTCTCTGAGAGAGAGCACACTTGTGAGTGTCAAATTACAAGCGAGTGTATGTGAAAGGCTTTGAAGAGTGGAGAGCAATGAGCAATATAGGAATGTAGATCATAGCTTTTACTGCTAAGGCTGCTGCTAATGTCAAGCTTAAAGACAACACCATGAAAATTTGAAGTTGTTTGTGTTGGGAATTTGTTAATTCATTTGTCACTTTCTCAGAAGATTTCCAGGAATGCTGTAATGAGTTGCAGACTTATGTTATTTAATACTTGGAGTGAAAATATCCATTAAGACTTTGCACCATGTTGTCCTGTCACTGTTTGAAATTTGTCTCAGTATTATCTATCACATAGACTTAACTCAGATTTGAGGGGTTTTCTTGGCTTTTTCCAACTCTGTACATCCCTCTTGGCTATGAATTCTACTTATTTAAAAGAGATAAATTGTCTTGAGGCTATTCCCTGCCTTCTGTCTGAGTTTATCTGGTATCTCTGTACCTGCAGATCTTTTTAGAAGCCCAAGGAGAGAGTCAGACACCAACTATGTTAGATTTTGCTAGAGTTGTCCACCTTCTATCATTTTACTTAGTTTCACATTTTGTTTGCCATTTGTATGTTCTTCTATATTTATAGATTTTTTGCAATTAGCATAACTGCTTTGTTAATTTACATTTCCATTGATCTGTGTCACACATAAAATGCCATATCAAATATTGCTATAGCTTAGTAATTACCTTCCAGTTTGTAAGTCAACATCCCTGTGACTTCCCAAAAGGCTCTAAGTAATTGAATTTCATTATTTTCCAGTAGTACTGAGCATTGGTCCATGATATGCATTCACAATAGTGCAAATTGTATGGTGACTGTTCTCACAGTGAAATAATGTTGTGTGCATATCATATTTTACATAGTATAAGTTAGAAGTGCTTTTTCAAACTTGGCATGATCAGAATTACCTGTAGAGCTTATTGAAACAGAGATTGATAGGACACACCTCTAGAGTTTCTGATTCAGTACCCTAGCATGGGACCTGGCAGTTCTAAGAAGTTTCTAAGCTGTGCTGCTAATGCTACTTTGGAGACCACAACATGGGACACACTGATGTGGCAAGCATAAAGTTGCCCTCAGTTGACAGGAGTTGCCTTAACACTACATTCACTTCCCTAGTTGCAGCCCACAACCAAATGACAGAATAATTCAGGGAGTACAAAGGTCCATCCTTCTAGCCTCAGTTCAAGATAATTCTGAGGGGCCATCCCAGCTCCAGAGGATTTAGCTGCAATTGCATTTCAGCTCAACTTTTCTCTCTGCTTAATCTCCCTTCTCCTACTCCCAATGGCATTCTCTGATTAACCTTTATCTCAGAGTGTTTCTAGAGAATAATCTGGCCTGAAGCAATAGATAATAAAACAATGTTGTATTTGTTAAGTACAAATCTGGCAGTAATTAAATATCCCAACTCTCTGTGTAGGAGCATGAGGAAAGTTTTTGTGGTTTATTTGGTAATTTTCAGAATTGACTAGTAGGGTAATGCCTAAGCTCCTGATTCTCTTATAGAGAGACATTATTATTTTTTCCTTAAGTACTATATCTTCAATGCCCCTGAATGTTAGTTCTTTTTGTTTTAGGCAAATAGGATCAATGTCTGCCTTTGTGTTTATCTGCTTTACAGTTGCAAATGTATTCCCACAGGTGCTGTTTGCTCCCTTTCATTGACAGACAAATTTCATGTCTTTCATGAAGGAGGTCATTGTTCTTCAGTGGGTTTGAAGTAAGATGATTCCCTCTAAACCCATCCTATCTAAAATCTCAGATGGCTGAGCATGATGACACATGCCTGTAATCCCAGTACTTGGGAGGCTGAGACAGGAGGATCACAGGTTTGAGACCAGCCTTGGCAACTTAGTGAGGCCCTCAGCAACATAAGAGACCCTGTTTCTGTTTCAGAATAAAAAATAAAATAAGGGTGGAGGTGTATCTTAGAGATAGAATGCCCCTCTTTCCAATCCCAAGTATCAAAACATAAAATAAAATAAAATGTAAAATAATAAATTTTTTTGTGGTACTAGGGATTGAAACCAGGGACATTCTACCTCCAAGCTACACCCCGAGTCCTATCTTTTATTCTTTATTTTGAAACAGGGTCTTACTAAGTTGCAGAGGGCCTCACTAAGTAGCTGAGTCTGGCTGTGAACCCCAATCCTCTGGTCTCAGCCTCCCAAGTACTGGGATTACAAGCGTGTGCCACTATGCCCAATGCTACATTTTGTATTTATTAATTTGCCTATTCTAGGTACCTCATGTAAGTAAAATAATATAGTATTTATTCTCTAATCTCTGGCTTAGCATATTGCTTTTAAGGTTTATCCATGTTGTAGTAGGTAATGGAATTTCATCTATTTTTAAGTTTGAAAAATAATCCATTGACTGTGTATACTACAGTTTGTTTATTCATCAGTTGAAAGACACTGGGTTGTTTTGACTTTTTGGCTATTGTGAATAATGCAGTAATGATCATTGGTATACAACTGTATGTTTGAGTTCCTACTGTCAATCCCTTTGGATATATACCCAGAGGTAGAATTGCTGGGTGATACGATCATTCTATGTTTAGGTTTTTGAAAATCTGACAAAGTGTCTGCACCATTCACATTCCTACCAGTAATATACAAGAATCCTCAGTTTCCCACATCTTTGCTAAGACTTGTTATTTTCTATTTTTTTTAATTTAATTTTAGTTTTGTGTGCTTATTGACTATCTATAGATCTTCTTGGGGGAAAAGTCTATTCACTTCCTTTGCCTGTTTTTTAGAGTGGTAAAGTTCAGGATGCTTAACATTTATCTGGTATATGATTTGCATTTTTTTTCATTCTATAGGTTATTTTTTCACTCTCTTGATAGTATTCTTATAAACAAAGTTTTTAATTTTGTTGATGTCCAATTTATTTATTTTGTCTTTTATTTCGTGTGCTTTTGGTGTCATATCTAAGACTCCATTGCCAAATCCAAGTTCAGGAAGATTTACTCGTATGTTTTCTTCTAAGAATTTTACCATTTAAGCTCTTATATATAGGCTATTTTGAGTTAATATTTGTGTACAGTGTGAAATGGAAGTCCCTCTTCATTCTTGCACATGTGAAAATATATGTTTTGTTACCATTTATATTTATAGGGGAAATTAGTATTTCTCTGTTGAGTGGTCTTGATATCCTTGCCAAAAAACAATTAATCACAGACATATGGATTTATGTCTGGACTTTCAATTATATTCCATTGGTCTATGTGCCTATCTTTATGCTATTCTCACACCATTTTGATTATTGTGGCTTAGTATAGTAATTTTTGAAATCAGGAAGTATGCTTTATCCAAGTTTGTTCTTTTTCAAAACTGTTTTGGCTATTTGAGGTTCCTTGCAAATATTTTATGATTTTGTACTAGTGGTATTCATGTCTATTTGTCCAGACTGGTCTTTTTTCTTTTAAATTATATTCTTGTAGTGCCTATCATAACACCTCAAAAAGATTTCTTTGCAAGTTAGTTCATCTCCTGATTTGTAACTCTATAATACAAGTCTATTCTCTACCTACAGTTCCAAACAAAAACCTGTCCTGACCAGATTCATTTTGGAATCAGAGGCTCAGCTGTATTGATATGAGTAGTCTTTAAATTTTTTACCTAGTATTAATATTCATATGTTTTACAATAGAACTGTTAATGTGTTATATGTGCTATCCAATGTCTCACAGGGCATGTTATGCTATATATCATACATAAATTGTATTTCTTTTGTAAAGTTGAAGTGTTTCTGAGGCTTGATACACATTTTGCCCCAAGGGTTTCAAATAAGTGATTGCTGTTCTGGATTTTTATTTTCATGATATATAAAAGAAAAACAAAACAAAACAAAAACAAAGAAAATTTAGTATTTCATCTGTTGGAATAGATCTTACAAATTTGGTGTTTAATATTATTTTTTCAGTGTTATGAAAGAATTGTTGTTGGCAGAAAAACCATAGTGGAGTAAAGCCAAATGTATTAGACATGATTTTTCACTACCATTATTATTTTTTCAGGGATTGTTGTTCAATGTGTAAAAAAATATCTACTTTGATTTTTTTTGAGAAATCAAACTATATTAATCAAAGCACAATAACTTTTATGTGTTTCTGATATACTTTTAATGGTACATTATAATTATTCATCATAATGTGGTTTATTTTATATTTTATTTATTTATTTTTTGTGTGGCACCAGGGATTGAACCCAGGGGCATTCTACGTTCAGGCTATGCCCCCAGTTCTATTTTTTTATTCTTTATTTTGAAACAGGGTCTCACTAAGTTGCAGAGGGCCTCACTAAGCGGCTAAGGCTGGCCGAGAACCCAGATCCTCCTGTCTCAGCCTCCCAAGTACTGGGATTACAAGTGTGCACCACCTCGCCCGGCTTCATAATGAGGTTTAAAGTGATAGAAACATACATGTCCAACACTTGGTGTGTGTGTTTCCCTCCCCATAAATGTTTTTGAGATTAGTGTTGGTAATTTTGTATATGTAGATACCATTATTCGAACTGTTTAATTCACACTACTCATATGATGAGAGGAAATCTAATAGATACTGTCTCAACCATATAGTTACATGAACCAAACAGGTTTTAGAAGTTCTGGCTCTAAAGAAAATGGTTATTAGTTTTTAAAAATCAAATTTAAGTGGTAAAGAGGATAATGCTTTGTTTATTTTGGCACCATGTATGTTATCATGGGCTTGATTTTGAAAGGGTTGACATATATTATTGTGCATATATATATTGACACATTTGTCAAGTATTCCATGTTTTCTAAGAGGATTTCTCAAATTTCAGTTATTTTTGAACCACCTTCAGAATTTTTGTCATGACTGAATAAATAGTCCTATATTATTATTCATTAGGGGCTATGTTTTATAACCAATCTTTTAGAACAACTTAATTTCATAAAGCAAGATTTGTATGACTTTCATAAAAGAAACCAACATTTTCCAAACAAATACATAACTACTAAAATTAAAAATGTACCCATGTTTGCTATTTAAAATCAACTCAAAACCCACTGGAAACAAGAACTAAACTCTTAAGAAAATGCCCTAAATTGTGAACAGGAATTTGATGTACCTTTCAAGACAATGCATTTTTAGAAAGAATTGGGAAGAAACACCACAAAATTTCCCTCAGGTCTATAATTAGGAGTGTTCTTTTTTTTAAGAATAAATATCTAAGTACCAGTGAAGGGACCAATGTAGAAGTCCATATATATTTCCAGTGCCTCTCATTGTATAGAAGCAATCTCTGCATTTCTACATATGTATATATCTGCCACCCCAGAAATCTTCTAGAGTACGAAGTTGTTTTAGCCGTTGCTGTTACTCCACAGCCAGCACGGTGACAAGCAAATATTAACCAAAAAAACAAACAAAAACCCTCTTTTTTGTTGTTGTTGTTCCTTTGTACACACTGAGCCTGTGAATAAAATGATAATGTCTAGTTTGAAAATGTTTGGATTGTGACTTCTACCTTTATTATTAAATTGCCCTAGGCACTGGGACTCAACCTCAGGGGCTGGCCATTTGTAAATGAGAGGACTGCTGATGTTAACCATTTGCCCCAAGGGATGAAAAGTCTCAATATAAAGCTCTAGAATAACATGAGATAGACCAAAAAAATCAGTTTTCCTCATTTATCATCATAGTGTATTTAAAAACAAAAGTTCATCAAATATTATAATTTGTAATTAGGAAATTAATTAATTAATTTTTTTGCAGTGTCGTGGGATAACCCGGTCCCACTCGTGGGTCCTTGGCTTCCTCCGTGAAAAAAAGAATTTTAACACGTGCCAGTCAGGAACAAAAAGTAGGAATTTATTTAGGAAAATAAGGGAGTGGGGGAGAAAAACAGGTGAGCGCACATATTCCTGTCCAGATGCGCTTCCCAGGTCCAAAGAGAAAAGGGCTCTTTTTCCCAAAGCTCTCCCTTTTGTACGCTTTTAAGAGGGGTGGGCACAGGAGAAGTCTGGACCTCCTCCCTCTTTAGGTATAGGTGGAAGGATAGGTAGGCGGTCCAAATTGGGTAGGCGGTCTAAATTGAGCCCTTCCTTTCTCAGGTTTCAAGATGGGTCTTGACCTTGGCTGTGAGTTTCCATGTCCTTTTAGGCCCAGGCTCCTAGGTGGGGGGCAGGGCCTAAGGAACTTCCAAAGGTGGAATGGAGGCTGCCGCGCTTCAGCAAAAGTAAAGTGATGTCTTTACTTTTCCTTCCCATTTGTCTCCTTCCTGCCTACTTATTTTTTCTATCCTACATCAGCTGTACTGGGGATTGAACCCAGGGGCATTCTACCTCAAAGTTATACCCCATTCCTATTTTTTAGTCTTTACTTTGAAACAGGGTCTCACTAAGTTGTGGAGAGCCTCACTAAGTAGCTGAGGCTGGCTACGAACTTGAATCCTATGGTCTTAGCCTCCCAAGTACTGGGATTACAAACTTGCATCACTTGGCTGGCTGTAATTAGGAAATTAATACCAGTTAGAGGAGTTGTAGTGACTCTCTTTTCTAAATGCTTTAGAAATTTTATGTATCAGCTATAGGGATGGATCCTTCATTTAAGATGATTGTTTTAAAGAGATCAAAATAAGGTAATTTTTAGAAATAAAATGACATTTTCATTATGTTCAACATTTATCTACTAAAGTAGTGATCCAAAATTATAGTCTTTAGTTCCCTTTTATTTATGTTTGAAAAGTTTTCATTGTAAATTGTCACCAATTTGATGGCTTCTATAAATCCCTCAGTATGAGTTTTAGTAATCTCTAATTTCTTTTTGACATCTTTGAGCAGAGGAAAGGAGTGGGATTATATAAAGCACCCTTTTGTGTTTCTTCCTTGTACTTGCATTTCTCATTTATAATTACTGTTAAAACAGGTTTCTTGGCTAGGAAAGAACTCCTAAGAATTTCAAAAAAGAACTCCTAAAGAATTCCAGATACTGGAAAGTATATCATATGGAAACTTTGCAACTGGAATGAGATGTTATTAAAATTCACTTAGCAACAATTAGCACTGTTGTGACAAGAGATACAATAAACCCAATTGCACAAGACTTGTGAGTCCCTGAAGCAGACACTATACAATAGGTTCACAGCTTCTTGAGTTTGAAATCTTTCAGACTGTACTCAGATGCACTTTCCTTTTGTTGTGAAGATCACATCCACTTGCTCAGATTTCATTTGTACTTGACCGATGGTCACATCACCCATGACATTTCCTTAAAATCAACTGCAGTGGAATGTATACTAGTAATAGATCTCTCTCCAATAAATACCCAGGCCAGGGGACATAAAAAACCCTTCCTCTTTCAGATGGAAACAAAACAATTGTGTTTCTATCAACACAATTTTAGTTCATTTCCCTTCCTGGTGTCAATTATAAAATGTTAAGCCTTGATTTTCCAAATAGTTTTCTCAAAAACAACTTTTTTTTTAGTCTTAGTCAAATGAATAAAAGCTCTACACTAATAATTTCAAATGATATATAGTTTTTGCCCCCAACAATAAAAAATTAATATCCTAGTAGATTTCTTCTCTTTCAAATGTCTCTGACCTAAAAAGTTCAAGGTTTTATAAATTTGAGTCCTAAAAGTATCAACTGGACAGTATTAATCAGAGTTAAGTAATGGAAGAAATACAATGAACTCATTTTACTTAATCCAACCATTTTGACATTTTAAGCCTTTTCTTAATGAGAGACTATGGTTCTAAGAAGTGTAACAAAACTAGTAAAGTGTTTAAGTGAGCAAAGTTTAAGACATGTGTAGTTAGTATGAAAAAAGGGAAAATTTCAAGAGATTTAGACCTACATTTCTAAAGACTGGTAATATATTCAGTCATAAAACCTGGTGAAAGCTGGGCATAGTGGCACACACTTGTAATCCCAGTACTTGGGAGGCTAGGACCAGAGGATCTGAGTTGGTGGCGAGCCTCAGCTACTTAGTGAGGCTCTCTGCAATTTAGTGAGACCCTGTTTCAAAATAAATAATAGAAAATAGGACTGGGGGTGCAGCTCGGAGGTAGAATGCCCCTGGGTTCAATCTCCAGTACTGAAAAAAAAAATCAGAAATGAAAGATTTTCAATGAAATTACAATTAAAGATTCATTGTAAATGCTCTCAGCTACTGGTATGACATCTCATCTTAGTAATCAGTGGAGAAAAAGTTCGTTCAGGCAAAGTAAAGTATGTTCTAAAGTGAATGTGTATGTGTGTGTGTGTGTGTGTGTGTGTGTGTGTGTGTGTGAGAGAGAGAGAGAAAGGGAGAGAGAGAGAAATGTAGATAATCATTTATATAAACCTCTAGGAGTAAAATGATACATTTATCTTTTAGTTATACAAGCTATGTACTTTTTTATTGAAATGTAGATGACTATACCTTTATCAAATTGCAGTTTTATTACTTCATCACTGTTTATATTAACTTCCATTAACTCTGTTGTAATTCATGCTTTATAATGAGCCACAGAAATTACTTTTATCATTTTGCAATTTTAAAATAAGTATCAACATTGGTCTCTCCTGTTCCTTTAATGGACTAGTTTAATCCTTAGTAATATAACCCTTTAAAGTCTACATGTTAAAGATACCATTTTAACTTGAAGAAAGTAAACATAAATGAACTTTAAAGTTTTTTAGTAACTGTTTCCTTTACTGATTTTACTTACTGTTTCTTTTAATGGACTTCCAAAGCAATCAAGGGCAGTGGGTGGCCTCTTTCAGAAACCAACTTTTAAGTACATGGGTTTCTTTCCATGTTGGCTTCTTATTTGGGATGTATTTGCTCTTTTAAAATGACCTTTGGTAAATTAGCTTATTGAAATACTAAATCATGATATGTTCCTTTCAGAGGTCAGTTTGAAATTCTGACCTCTAGGACTTTAAAATAACACACAAATGCAAATATCTGAATTTATGCTCATATATACTGCATATACCAAAGGACTTGTAGAGATGTGTGAATCTTGCAGTAATGACTGTAACCTGTATACTATATATATATATATATATATATATATATATATATATATATATATATATATATATATTTTTTTTTTTTTTTCAGTGCTGGGGATTGAAGCCCGGGGCATTCTACCTCCGAGCTACACTCCTAATCCTATTTTTTAAATTCTTTATTTTGAAACAGGGTCTCACTAAGTTGCAGAAGTCCTCACTAAATAGCTGAGGCTGGTCGAGAACCTGGATCCACCTGTCTCAGCCTCCCAAGTACTGGGATTAGAAATGTGTGCCACCATGCCAGGCCTTGTAACCTGTATACTATTAACATTAAAGATCATACACATTTACTTTTACTTAAAAGCATATTTATTGAAGACATACTATATGCACATAACTAATATAGCTTATTTTTGTTAGGCTCCTAATATGTGTCATCCCCTTTGCTAAAGGTATTCAATAACATATTATTTAGTCTGCACCATAACCTTGAGGTAGATGTACTGTTTTTAATCCCCACTTACCAAATGAGGACATGGAGATAATTCAGAGATTAAGCCAATAATATACTCCTATAAAATGATGACTTAATGATTGAAATTGTCATCTGTCTGACTTTATGTACAGGTAATAGAATGCAGCAGCATTCTATTAAATCACTAGTTCTTTTTTTTTTTTTTGTGGTACTGGGGATTGAACTCAGGGGCATTCTACCTCCGAGCTACACCCCCAGCCCTATTTTTAATTCTTTATTTTGAAACAGGGTCTCACTAAGTTGCAGAGGGCCTCACTAGGTAACCGAGGCTGGCCACGAACCCGGATCCTCCTGTCTCAGCCTCCCAAATGCTGGGATTACAAACGTGCGCCAACATGCCCGGCTAAATCACTAGTTCTATAAAATCAATTACTATTCAATAAAATTCAGTTTCCCAAAATGCTAGTTTGCTGATGATAGCTTTATTTCCATTGAGTTCTGCCATATGCTTTCCCCAGATTCTTCTTTCTCATCTCTGATGACTTTCCCCATCTCTTTTGTTTGAAACGTAGAAGAGAGGCCAAGACCAGAGGTAGATAAGACATAAGGTTATGATCCTGGATGAAATTACCAAGAAAGTCCAGATAAAAATTAGAGTTGCAAGATATGTTGACACTTGCCTGTAATCCCATTACTTGGGAGGCTGAGTAAGGAAGATTGCTGGTTGGAAACCAGGCTTGGCAACTTAGTGAGACCCTGTTTCAAAATACAAAATAAAATTGGACTGGGGGTGTTACTCAGTGGCAGAATACCCCTGAGTCAATCATCAGTATAAAAAAATAGCGTTGAGAATAGAATCCATTATGTATTTTGCAGAGGAAATGAGTCAGAATTGACTGATTTTTGGAGTAACAACTGAAAAGAAGTTGCAGGGACAAGATGTGTAACTAGGGATCTCTATAAGCTCAGGACTTCTACTAAGTTACAGTTGCCTTTTTTTGTTTGTTTGTTTGTTTGTTTGTTTGTTTTCAGTACTGGGGATGGAACCTGGGGGCATTCTACTTTCAAGCTACAGCTTCAGCCCTATTTTTTTATTCTTTATTTGGAAACAGGGTCTCACTAGGCTGTGGAGGGCCTCACTAAGCAGCTGAGGCTGGCCATGAACCCGGATCCTCCAGTCTCAGCCTCCCAAATGCTGGGATTAAAGTGTGAGCCACCACGCCTGGCTACAGTTGCCTTTAATGAAGTTAAAGTTTTTTTCATTAGACAGATATTTATGGTATTGAATATATTGATAAATATTAATTTGTTAATATAATAATAAACTTATAAATTTCCTTAAACTTATTCACTTAGTACACCAAAGTGAATTTTTTTTTTTCTGAAAAGTTGCTTACTCTGTTAAATGTCAGATATTTTGATTTTGAGTGTATCAGCTTTAAGTCTTATCAAAAGACATTTCACACATTTTTACTTAACATATGACAGATAACACAGTTTAAACCTTTCTTAATGACTTTGGGGTAACATCAAGATCATTTACTGCACATTGATTGAATTAAAGGTTGGTTGCCTGTTAATCAGATAGTTTTAGATTGTTAGGCTGCCTACATTCTTACATCTGCTTTATAAAATTGGTCAGCCTCTACGATTGATGTAAATCTTCCAGTGGTGATTGTGCTATTCTGTAGCAGCCCCTTTCTCCCTTCTAATTTGCTCTTCCTAACCAGTATGACATTGGGAAAGCAAATATGATTCAAAAAACAATAGCTCTAGAAAGTAAAGAGACTATGAATATGGGTGGCCCTGAATAGTTCTGTCATGATTGACCACTAGTATATGGCTTTAGTAAATAGAAGCTCCATATAGAGTTTTTTTTTTTTTTAAACCATGGTTTTGGCTTGTCAGCTAGGTTCTGGATAGTTGAATTTGCTGGAAAATGGCCAGTGCATAAATGAGGTGCCACTGAACCATTCCACCCTACCTTCTGGATTTAAGTCTAGGATACCCCAGTAACTTGAGACAGGTAGGAGCAGATTTGACCTATCTAAACAACATTATGTTTTAGGGAACTTTTAGTTTATTTGGTTGGTTGTCAAAGGCATTTAGATTAGACTGGCTGCTTCCCAGGGGATGAAAGCAGGAGGTTGAGGCACCACTGGGTCTGCATCTTTCATATAAAGATTTTGAGAGGCAGGAGACAAAACAGCAGTCTCATTTTGGGTATTAACTGACAATAACCTCTTCTCAGGAAACCATGGATTTTTTTTCTTCCTTCTTTCAATTGAGGTAGAATTCAGATAACACAGAAATAGCCACATCAAAGTATACAATTCAGTGGCCTTCAGTGCATTCACTGTGTTGTACACACATGCCTTCGAGTTCCAAAACTTTTTGTTACCACAGAAAAACACTTCATATGCATTGAAATATTCTCTCCCCATCTTCTTTTCTCTCTATCCTCTGGCAACCACTAATCTGTTTTCTGTGTCTCTGGGTTTACCTATTTCTGTATAAAGGAATCATGCAGTAGATGACTTTTGGGGTTTTTCTTTCACTTAGCAAAGTGTATTTGAGGTTCATACAAGTTGTGTCCAGTACCCACATTTCATTTTTCTTTATAACCTGATAACATTACATTGTTTATGTGCATAAGTGTGGATGTATGTATGTTTATGTAATTATACATATATACATCTGTTTATTTGTTCTTTGATAATCATTTGGGTTATTTCTACCCTTTGTCTATCGTAAGTCTCTATAAATATTTGTACACAAGTTTCTATGTGGATATATGTTTTCATTTTTCTTAGATATATATTGAAGATGAAATTGCTGGGTCATATTGTAATGCTGTACTTAATTTTTTGACATCAAGTTTTGGTATCGGGGTAAAGCTGGTCTCCTAGATGTGTTTGGAAGTATTCTCTCCTCTTCTAATTTTTCAAAGTTTTTTTAAAAAATGATATTAATTCTCTTTTAAATGTAGAATTCAACAGTGTTGTCAACAGTTGAACAATTTCCTGAACCTGGATAATGACACTATAAACATCTATAGCTTTGGACTAAATGCTTTCTCGTATGGTTTTTGTTATCGATTGTCATCTCAGGAATCCACAATTTTAACTGATTTCTCTTTTTCATAGCTTCATCACACAATATAGATATTCTATTAGCACTTTTCAGGGTGGCCTCATCCACAGATAGGCAAATTCTCCTTTTTTCTGGATGTATCATACTGATCATTAAAATTAAATTTACAACCAACATCACTAAAACCCATGTCTAAATAAAGCTTATCTAACCCATATATTTTTCCCAAGGATATATTACATATTTTTTGAGTCCTTACTCAAAAAATTCCCAATCATAAATTCCCAAAGTTGGAGATACCCCCTAGGGGAACAATCCAGGGGACTGTAGTAGCCTCAGATGCAATTGAAGGGCATTGAATAAAAATAAAGGGGCAGTGGAAGCACACAGGAGGGCCCTGAGTAATTTTTCTTTTATGAAAAGTTGGCGAATTTATGCAAGATAGTACTTCAGCAATATACTTGGGGGGCATTTCAGCTACAAAGCACAAAAATGAGAAAAACATGCCATTATACTGAGAAAAAGATACTGAGTATGAGAGCTGAGGTAAGAATGCAGAGCTTCACCTTGTTTGGCCTCAACTGGGAACATGCACATTCAGTCAAATATTTTGTTGTTCTGCACATGTCTGGGAATAACCATAAAAGTGTACTGCAATTATAGAGACTGTGAATAAAGAGGATTGATTGTATTTCTGCAAATATTTTTTCCTCCTCTTTTCTTTTTACTCTCCTCTGGGACTCTCATAATGCATATATTATGAAATTTGCTGATTGATGTCCCTTAGGCCCTCTTCATTTCTGTTTTTTTTTCATATGAACTAAGAAAAGAAAATCCTATTAATATAAAGGAAGTTACAAAAATAAGGAAGAGCCAGGCAGGGTGGCACACACCTGTAATTTTAGTACTTGGGAGCCTGAGACAGGAGAATTATAGGTTCATGGCCAGCCTTAGCAACTTAGCAAGGCCCTCTTCAACTTAGTGGGACCCTGTTTCAAAAATAAAAGTAAAATAAAGTAAAATAGGACTGGGGTTATAGCTCAGAGGCAGAATGCCCCTGAGTTCAATCCCCAGTACCACAAAAATAAATGAATACATAGGTAAATAAATAAATAAAAATAAGGGAAGAAAAATCAAATCAGCTGAGGCAAAAATGCAATACTAGAAATAAAAGTATGAATTGAAATGGGCTTGGTGGCACACACCTATAATCCTAGTTCTTGGGAGGCTGAGATAGAAGGAGCTCATATTTGAGGACAGTCTCATCAACTTAGTGAGAGCCTGTTTCAAAATAAAAACAGGAGGTGTGGCTCAGAGGTAGAATGCCCCTGGATTCAATCACCAGTACCACAAATACACACACAAAAGTAAGAAATAGCCTCAGTCTTTGTATGCTTTGCAGATTTTATTGTTTTGAAAAGTGGACAATTTCTATATTGTAATATGGTCATTTTGGAAATCAAATTCTTCCTCCTCCCCAGATATTATTGTTGTTACTTGATGAAAAGTCAGCTATCCTTTTGTTTAGTGATTTAAAAAAAAATTTTCCCAAGCTATTTTTGGGTGGGGCACTAGAGATGGAACCTAGAGGGATTCTACCTCCAAGCTTCACGGCAGCCCAATTTTGTTTCTTATTTGGAATCAGGGTCTCACTAGGTTGCTGAGAGCCTTGCTAAGTTGCCAAGGCTGATGAACTGTTGATCTTCCTGTCTCTGCCTCCCAAGTACTGTAATTACAAGTGTGCACCACCACACCCAGCTCTCAACTATATTCTTTATCATATGCTGCCACTAAAATCCCTGTTCCATTATTTTTGTGGTCAGGCAGTTATCTTACAGAGAATTCCTTGAATGCCTGCTTCTAAGAAGAAAAGAAAACAAAACTGTTCTGCCTCTTTAAATTCATTGACATCTCCTAGGGAGCTATTTTAGCCTAAAGAGTTGTAATAGTGTTCAGTCTCTGTGCCAGTCGCCGAGTGAATGGCCAAGCATACCAAAAAACACAACTCCAGTTTTTGGAGGATAATATCTTATTGCCCATTCTAGCATCCACACCAAGAACACAAATCTGCCTTTCCTGTGGCTGCTGGTCATGAAGCTGGGGGCAAGGGGTGGAGGATGATAGCTGCTAAGTGAAACACCAACATTAACTGAAATTATCAAGACTCTTTTCATTCAGTACTCTTCTTGACGATGCTACACATGTTTCACTAGACTTTAAAATTAAATTCTGAAAAAAAATTTCTGTAATTGTTGCCACCTCAATAATGTTTTTTTGTGAAGGGACCAGTTTTTGAAGCTTCCTAGTCTGCTCTCATCTGTGATATCACTGTATTCTCCATTTTTTCCTTTGGTACACTTTTAATTTCTTCTGTAGATTAATTTTTTGAAAGTAGTTTTGAGTCATTTGGACTTTTAATTAAAGTCATTTGTTATCAGAGGTGAATTAAAATAAGAAAAATATATATAAAGTGAAATAGTATTATGGTTTTTCATTTCACGGAACTGACTTAGCCGTTCTAAAGGAATGACATAAATTAAATGGCATTTGGAGTTTTCTCATTTATGGGACAATAGTCCAGATTTTAGAACTGGACCTGGTAGAGTGAACTTACAGAAGAAAGTAGGGAAAATGTGTTCAGGGGGCTGTTATATGATTTTCAGAGGACTCCACACTTTGTGGCTTCCTTGTGTTTGTGACATACTTATTTTCCTAAACTAAATATAGTACACAATGAAATAAGTGAATAAAGATTTAAGAAATATTTTCCAAGTAACAAATGACATGCAATTTTGGAGAATGAGCCACATAAGCTAATTCTAGATTTACTTTTCTACCAACCTATATTAGACACTGTGAAACATTAAGCTGAAGCTCAGTAGATGATTAATAGTCATTGAAATATCAATTCTATAGTATTGTTGAAATGGCACAGAAAGACATTGCTTGCATAGAAGGCATTCAGCATCTGCTTCATGATAAGAAAGACAAAAAGAGAGGATTTCTTTCTTATCTATAAATTCTGTTGTTTTGCAAAATTATAATGAGATCAAGTAGGTAAAATCTAGTGAGGATACTTTTATATTAACTAAAGTATGATAAATATAAATTTTTTAAGTAAATAATTTGGCACTAAAGTCATGAAAATTTTAGTTGGAAAGTCAATTGTGAAAAAGACTATATGGAAATATCTATTAAAATCTTATTGAGCTGGTAATCCCAGTACTTGGGAGGCTGAGACCGGAGGATCAGCTACTTAGTGAGGCTCTCCGCAACCTAATGAGACCCTGTTTCAAAATAAAGAATATAAAATAGGACTAGGAGTATAGCTCGGATGTAGAATTCCCCTGGGTTCAATTTCCAGTGACACACACACACACACACACACACACACACACACACACACAATCTTATTAAAACCTGTATTTTTTAAATAAAACCTATTTTCAAATGAAGTATTAAGAAGTTTTATGTCATAGGGACTTTTTTCCTCAATAAAATAAAACTTCATGATATTTCTTTCAATTTCACTTGGAATTCTTTTTCCATAGAAAGCATTTTTATAGCCAGAGGTGATGGTACACACCTGTACTTAGGAGACAAAGACGGGAGGATCACAGGTTTGAAGCTAGCCTCAGCAACTTAGCAAGATCTGTTTCAAAGTAAAGAAATAAAATAGGGCTGCGGTGTAGCTCAGAGGTAGAATGCCTCTGGGTTCAATCTCCAATACTTAAAAAAAAATTATATTTCATCAACTCTACACAAAACCAAACTGCTCTTTCTAATGAAGAGAAACTTAGATAACTGGAATGAATATATTTAATGAATTGTTATGTATTTCAGGATTGTACAAATACAACTGCCTGCCTGCCTGCCTTCCTTTCCTTCCCTCCCTCCCTCCCTCCCTCCCTTCCTTCCTGCCTGCCTGCCTGCCTGCCTGCCCTCCTGCCCGCCCTTCCTTCCTTCCTTCCTTCCTTCCTTCCTGCCCCCCTGCCCTCCTTCCTGCCTTCCTTCCTTTCTTCTTTCCTTTTTATTTGGAAACAGGGTCTCACTAGGTTGCTGAGAGCCTCACTAATTTGTTGAGACTGGCTTTGAACCTGGGATTTCCACGTCTCAGATTCCCCAGTGCTGGGATTACAGGCATACATCACTACACCCGGTTTAATATACCACATTTCTAATGATCACAAATTTTTTATGGTTTTGCCCTCAGACAAAAATAAATCTTCATTTTGTCATCATGCTATAAGAATGTCTCAATTATCAGACATAAAAATCCTTTAATGGGACTTCTTTTCAACTCGTTTCTTTTTTTAATGTGAAAATGTGTTTTATTTATACAGACAAAAAGCCTATTAAGATCTTTTTCACACATAAACATTAGGGATCACATCCTCTTTTCCTCTTCTTTCTTAACCTAATCAATTCTGGTTTATCTTACCACACTATGTTAAAAAAAGTCACCCTTTATGAAGTCTCTATACATTGCCAGATTGAAAGAGTCCTTGCTCTATTTTGTATTTTTCTAGCTCCTTGTATGAATTTATATGGTATAATGCATATTTTTATATTGTGATTATTTTATTTTATCTTACTGGTGCATTGCAATCATACATCTTTGTTAGGTACAAGCTGGTAAAAGCATACATGCACACATTTCTCATTTAACCCCTTCCCCAATTCCCACCCCACTCCCTCCTACTCCCTCTCAAAGATCAGTTTAGTGATTGACTTTGATATGTTTGTGAAAGTACATCATGTGCATTAGGGTGCTCCCCCCCCCCCACATCACCTTCAGTTAAGTCACCTTCTTTGCTCATCTAAGGTTTCTCCTTCTTGATCTAGAGTCACTCTTAAGACTCACTTTCTTCCTAGCTTCTGCAAATTAGGGAGAACATCTGATTTGTTTGCTTTTTGTGACTGATGAATTTTACTTAACATGTTTTCCAGGTCCCTCTATTTTCCTGCAAATGACATGCTGTAGTTCTTCTTTGCGGCTGAGTAAAATTCCATTGTGTACGTATCTCATAATTTTGCAATCCATTCATCTGTTAATGGATATTTTGGCTGGTTCCATAGTTTGACAATTATGAATTGTGTGGCTATAAACATAGATACACTTGCATTAGTTTGATAGTTTGGTTTCCATTCTTTTGTGTAGATTCCCAGAAGTGGTATTGCTGGATCGTGTGGTAGGTTCATTCCCATACATCTGAGGATCCTCCATACAGTTTTCCATAGTGGTTCTACTAATCTGCAATTCCACCAAGAATGTTAGGGTTCCCATTTCTCCACAACCTGACTAGTGTTTATTGTTGTTTGTGTTTTCAACGATTGCCATTGTAATTGGGATTAGGTAAAATCTCAATGTAGTTTTGATTTGCATCTCTCTGATTGCTAGTGATGTTGAAAATTTCCTTATACATTTATTGGCCATTTGTATATCTTCTTTTGTGAAGTGTCTATTTAGATGCTTTGCCCATTTTTTTTTAATTCGTGCATTGTAAGCATACATCTTTGTTAGGTACATCATGTGCATTAGGGTTAGGTACAAACTGATAACGACACATGTGCACACATTTCTCATTGGACCCCTTCCCCAAATTCCCACCCCGCTCCCTCACCCTCCCTCCCTCTCAAGTTCAGTTTAGTGAGTAACTTTGATATACATTAGAGTGTCCCCATCCATCCCCTTTGGTTAAATCAACTTCTTTGCTTATCGAGGGTCTCTCCTTTTTCCATCTGGAGATGCTCTTATGCCCCATCTTCTCCCTAGCATCCACATATTAGGGAGAACATATGCTTCTTTACTCTTTGTGACTGGCTAATCTCACTTAACATAATGTTCTCCAATTGAATCCTTTTCCCTCCAAATAACATGATTTTGTTCATCTTTATAGCTGAGTAAAATTCCATTGTGTACATATCCCATAGTTTTGTAATCCATTCATCTGTGGATGGACATCTTGGTTGCTTCCATAATTTGGCTATTGTGAATTGTGCAGCTATAAACATAGATACACATGTGTCAGTCTGATAGTTTGGTTTCCATTCTTTTGGGTAGATACCCAGAAATGGTATTGCTGGATCATATGGTAGGTTCATTCCCATTTGTCTGAGGATCCTCCATACTGTTTTCCAAAGTGGTTGCACTAGTTTGCAATACCACCAACAATGTATTAGGGTTCCCACCTCTCCACATCCTAGCCAGGATGTTGTTCGTGTTTTTTATGATTGCCATTCTGATTGGAGTTAGGTGAAATCTCAAGGTAGTTTTGATTTGCATCTCTCTGATTGCTAACGATGTGGAACATTTCCTCATACATTTATTGGCCATTTGTATTTCTTCTTTTGTGAAGTGTCTATTTAGATCCTTTGCCCATTTCTTGATTGGGTTATTTGCTTTCTTGGCTGTGATTTTATTGGGTTCTTTGTATATCCTAGATATTAGACCTCTATCTGTAGAGTAACTGGCAAAAATCTTCTCCCACTCTGTAGACTCTCTGTTGAGGTTCTTGATAGTTTCCTTTGCTGCACAGAAGCTCTTCAGTTTAATGCAATCCCATGTATTGATCTTCCTTTGAGGTGCTTGTGCTTTTGAGATCTTGATGAGAAAGTTTTTACCTGTGCCTATATGTTGAAGTGTTGGTCCTATGCCCTCTTCAAGTAGCTGCAAGGTCTCTGGTCTAACTTCCAGGTCTTTGATCCACCTTGAGTTGACTCTTGTACAGGGTGAGAAAGTGGGGCTTATTTCCATTTTCCTGTATATGGTTAATCAGTTTTCTTTGCCCATTTTTTGATTGGGTCATTTGTTTTCTTAGTTGTGAGTTTATTGAGTTCTCTGTATATTCTAGATATTAATCCTCTATCTGAGGAGTAGTTGGCAAAATTTTTCTCCCATTCTGTGGGCTCTCTGCTGAGATTCTTGATAGTTTCTTTTGCTGCACAGCAGCGGATCAGTTTAATTCAATCCCACAAACTTAACCAACAGGCTTATAGAACTGATTAACAAATTCAGCAAAGTGTTTGGATATAAAATCAGTGTTAAAAAATCAGAAGCTTTCCTGTATGCCAACCATAAAGCCACTGAAAAAGCAATACAGAAAACACTTCCACTCATGATATAGCCCCCCAAAATAAAATACGTACTAATAAACCTAACCAAGCAAGTTTATTCCTCTACAAGGAAATTTTCCTCTACAAGGAAAATTATAAACCATTGAAGAAAGAAATCCAAAAAGACCTAAGGAGATGGAAAGATGTTCCATGCTCTTGGATGGGCAGAATAAATATCATCAAAATGGCCATTCTTCCAAAAGTGATCTACAGATTCAATACGATACCCACTATATTACCAAGGGCACTCCTCACAGACATAGAAAAATCAGTCCTTAAATTCATTCGGAACAACAAAAACCCCAGAATAGCCAAAGTAGTTCTCAGCAACAAGAACCATGCGGGAGGCATCACAATAACTGACTTCAAACTATACAACAAAGCCATAGTAATAAAAACAGAATGGTATTGGCAAAAAAACCAACAACAGACACATAGACCAATGGAACAGAATAGAAAACCCAGAAATAAATCCCTACACTTACAGCCAATTGATTCTTGACAAAGGGACCAAAAACATACACTGGAAAAGAGCCTCTTCAACAAATGGTGTTGGCAGAACTTGTTAACCATATGCAGAAAAATGGAAATAAACCCCACTTTCTCATCCTACACAAGAGTCAATTAAAGATAGATCAGAGACCTGGAGCTCATACCAGAGACCTTGCGGCTACTTGAAGAGGGGATAGGTCCAACACTTCAGCACATAGACACAGGCAAAAACTTTCTCAATAAGACCCCAAAGGCACCAGAAATTAAAAGGAAGATCAATACATGGGACTGCATTAAACTGAAGAGCTTCAACTTATTTCTTGAGAAAAATAATACAAGGTTACTTCTGTGATCTACAGTCTTATCATTCTATGAAGTAAGGTGGTAGTAGTAATGGTAGCAGTGTTGACGGGGTTAAGAGGGAGGATGATAATGATGGAACCAGCTCAACAGTGTATCTATGATTTGAGAACATTAGCACTTTTTACATGTTTGACCCCTTATCTTTGATAGCTTTTTCATCATGTGCTATAATTACAAAATTAAAAAATAATATTGATGTGTAAAAGAAATTAGAATGTTAATCTTCGACAACTTGTAAGTTTTGTAAATGCAAACAAAAATAAATTTTGTTAATTAGTTCTCTGCTCAAACAAGGGTTAAAGCTATTTTGGAGCTTATGAATAAAATTTAAATTTGGAACTGCTCTGGCTTTTATAGAAAGGAAACACTTCATAGAATTAAAAAACGGTGAAATAATATATAATATCATTCTAATATGCAAACAAATCTCATGAGAGTGATCATTTTGTACCTGCACTTTAATGGCTGAGGTTAAAAAAATAATAGCTGAGGTGAAAGAATAGCATATATTTGTTGTAAACATAATGTCAGACAAAAGTATGGGCAGATAATTACATAATTAAAAAATGAATCAACTTGTAAATGTTTAGGGTTCAGTAAAATTCCATACCTATATTTGAATAAAATGATAAAAATTAATTTTTTATAAAAATTAATAATAAATAGATTTTTGTCATTTTAATGTTATATATATATATTTCAATGTTTTATATATATTATTTCTTACAGGAAATTTCCTGATTAGAAGACTTATTTTTAGATTTAATAATTACTTGTATATTTTAGAAAACTCTATAACACGTTTTCATTACAAATATTTTAAACCATTTAGAATCAACTTAATTAGGGAAATAATTGAGTTTATCTGAACTCATACTTCCAGGAAAGCCTGAATTTGTATACTTGATGGTAGTACCCTAGATTTATTTTATTCATTGTGGTAGCCACTAGCCACATGTAGCGGTTGACAATTGAGATATGACTGGTTGAAATGTACTGTAAGTGTAAACTATATATAAAATTTGAAGACTGTAAGAAAAAAGAATATTAAATATTAAAATACTGATTATATGTTGAAATGGCAATATTTTGGATAATTCTACATGTGGCTCACATTTTGGGCTTGATATATATATATATATGTATTTTGGGCTTGATATATATATATATATATTTGGGGGGCTTGATATATATGTTAATGCATATAGCATATATATATTACATATATATGATGCGATATATATATATATTATATATTGACTGTCACTACTCTAGTTAGTTCCTTAATTGTTAGGATGCAGTTTTCTCACTATGACATTGGAGGAATTAAACTAAAATGAATTAAAAAGCCTTACCTGGCTACAAAAATTCCATCTCTACATATATATATATATAAAACTTTAGCATGGTTTTTTGCCAAACATTGAGGAGGATTCAATATCCAGTCACTCCCATTTTGGCATTTATTCTGACATAGATAAACTAATTTTTACTTAATGGATTTCATATATTCTTTGAGATGCTTGATTTAAAATGTTCTGGTCTTAAGGTAAATGTAACTGTTGAACCCCGAGGAGCTCATTTTATTGCCATTACTCATTTTTCCTGGCATATGCAGAAAGCATGATAATGGAATTTTGCATCACTGTGCCTTTATGCTTATAGTTTATCGTCATTACATTTTAGAGTATCTAATGTAAAATACTCTAAAAGTCAGCAGATAGAAATAATCAGTGAGTAATAGAACTTTATTTGGGATGTTTTTCTATTGTTCTAAAGTAGGAATGGGAAATGTTCTACTAATGTAAAATTTCATAATGTGTATGTTTCTATTGCTAGAAAGGTTGAATCTCAGAAATGTTTTGATAGTTTATGTAGAGTTAAAAAAAAAAAAAAGCACTGAAGTGGTGTTCTAACAAAAATGAAACATGATGCCCTTTTTCTTCCTGTCCCTTTGGGGTTTTCTAATACAATCTTAATCAACTAGTAACTATAAACACAAAAAGAAAAGAATTTTTTTTTCCTAGAGGAAATTTACTTCCAGAGTCTTGGGGCATTCAATTTGATCATATTCTTAGAATATTTCATTTAGGGACTTTGTTTTCATGTCTGAAAAGCAGTTTGCCGGGCTTGGTGGTGCATGCCTGTAATGTCAGTACAAGAACATAGGGGACCCAAAAAACTACAGAGAGCCGGGAGTGGTGGCACATGCTTGTAATCCCAGCATTCGGGAGGCTGAGACCGGAGGATCCGGGTTCGCGGCCAGCCTCAGCTACCTAGTGAGGCACTCCGCAACTTAGTGAGACTCGGTTTCAAAATAAAGAATAAAAAATAGGGCTGGGGGTATAGCTCGGAGGTAGAACACCCTTGAGTTCAATCCCTAGTATCACAAAAACCAAAACAAAACAAAAAAACCCCTACAGATATTGCAATAATCACATACAGATTAAATATATATATAGTGATAAAAATAGACTGAAAATAAAAGTAAACTAAAAAGATGAGTTCAGATGGACAAAACAAAAACAAACAACTATAAAAATTAAAGTTAGATTATAGAATGAACACATCCAATGAGTAAATTTCTGAAATTTAGATTTGAAGAAATTGCCAATAACACAGAAAAGAGAGATGAAGATATGAAACACATGGAAGAAGAATTAACATAAAGGACCAAACACAAACACACACACACACACACACACATACACACACATACACACACATACACACACACATACACACACA
>PVLC010005381.1:0-76871 GCA_004027655.1 Graphiurus murinus | reverse complement strand
TGGCGCACGCTTGTAATCCCAGCATTCGGGAGGCTGAGACCGGAGGATCTGGGTTCGCGGCCAGCCTCAGCTACCTAGTGAGGCACTCCGCAACTTAGTGAGACTTGGTTTCAAAATAAAGAATAAAAAATAGGGCTGGGGGTGTAGCTCGGAGGTAGAATGCCCCTGAGTTCAATCCCTAGTGCCACAAAAAAAAAAATAAATAAATAAAATAAAATAGGGTTGTAGCTCAGAGATAGAATGCACCTGAGTTCAATCCCCAGCAAACCCCCCCCAACACACACACAAATAGAACTGGACACACACACACACACACACACACACACACACACACGCCATCAGAAATGCTGAAATGAAACTATAATCAAAGTCAAAATTGAAGCCAGGCGTGGTGGCGCATGCTTGTAATCCCAGCATTCGGGAGGCTGAGACCGGAGGATCCGGGTTCGAGGCCAGCCTCAGCTACCTAGTGAGGCACTCCGCAACTTAGTGAGACCCGGTTTCAAAATAAAGAATAAAAAATAGGGCTGGGGGTATAGCTTGGAGGTAGAATGCCCCTGAGTTCAATCCCCAGACCCGCAAAAAAAAAGTCAAAATTGATCAATATCCATCCAATACCAGTTTATCTACTTTGGACATGATTTCAATTTTTATGCTAGGGCACGTTCATAAAGTGGTAAAATAGCTCAAAGAAAGCAAGCTGAGATAACACAGAAATATGCTCTGGGTGGGGCACTCAACCATCCTTTGTGTCCATTTCAAAGTCTCACTTTTTTTTTTTTTTTTTACCAGATGGAGATACATCTGCTTGCTCTTAAGAGAAGTCCAAAAAATTGCCACGTATGCATTTGCTCATATCCTATGGCCAGAATTTAGTCACGTGACCATCCCTGGTACAAGGGATATTGGAAGACAGTCTGTCCACATTCTGTTGTGTATGGAAGGGAACCAGTGACACTGGGGGCAGCCAGCAGCCTCTGCCTTAGCTGCCACCTGCAATTATGGCAGCTCTGATCTCAATTGTAGACAAGGAGAGGCATCGAAGGCCCATCAAAGTACGTTGTGGTGCATCCATACAGCAGAGTATGACGTAGTCCTTCATAGGAGGCAGTGGCATATGTACTACTATAAAGATCGCTAAGATTCACTGTGAACTGAAAGATACATACACAAGAGTGTATATAAAGATGGCTGTTTGAGGTGGAAAAAAATGAATATGCTTCTAAATACATAGATACTCAATGAAAGGGGGGAAAAAACAAAGGAATAACAATCTCTGCGTAACCGAGGGCCAGAGAGAAGAGGGGAACTGGCTGACTTTGCATTGTAATTGTTTTTGGTTCATTTTGAATTGGTACCACATTCATGTGCTGTCAATCAAATAAATTTAAATTACAAGTCACCATCTGTGTATAACTGAGGAAAGGTGGAATTGGCCGGAAGTTGGGGACGAGGTGAGATTTCTGAATTTTTGCAATAGGTTGCCCAGTTACTATTATTTGTTGTGGTATGGGGGATTGAACCAGGGGCACCTACCTTTGAGCTACACTCTCAGCCCTGCAGGTTTTGAGAAGTGGGACCTGGGGAGGAACATGGAATTCTAGGATAACAACACAGAGCAGGGAGTCTTTTCACTGCATATCCTTCTGTGAGTCTTGAATTTCAGACCACCTGGTTTAGTATTTTAAAACCCTAATAAGCCGGTGCAGTGGCACACACCTGTAATCCCAGAACTTGGGAGGCTGAGATAGGAGGTTTGCAGGCTTAAGGCCAGACTCAGCAACTTAGCGAGAACCTGTTTCAAAATAAAAAAGACTGGGGATGTAGCTTGGATGTAGAATGCCCCTGGGTTCAATCCCCAGTAGCAAAATAAATAAAACAAATCCTCAATAACATTTTAAAATATTAAGTGAATATTTAATAGTGATGGTAGCTCTTACAGATATGCTCACGCCTCTGCACACATTCATTCTTGTCAAGGGATTCCACCATAGAGAAATCTCTTGGCATTATCCCTAGTCATCTCTTCCTGAAGTGGGAGGAAGAGCAACCAGAGAGTTCAGCAGCCTGGGTTTTAGTCTGAGCCTCAACCCTGAGAAGCTGTGTGACTTTGGGTAAGTCATGCCACCTCTCTGAGTAAAGATTCTGCATCTATAAATAAGGAATAGTTATACCTCTTCTACCTACCTTACAGGAACATTTTCAGGGTTTGTGTTTTGGCAGCTGTGGTGATGGAGTAATCTTTCAGTGCTGGTGAAGATGTAAAGCATTATTCAAATGCAAAGGATTACTGTTTCCCACTGAGAAAAAAGCCACAGATCTCATACAGAAATGCTATCCTGAGCAGCAGAAAGGCAGTTGGAGAGCTGAAACCCGAAGCTGACCACTAGCCAGTAAAATCAGACTGAAGGAACACTGGTGTGCGCTGAGCCGTGGGCCACGGACCACACCTGAAGCTGTAGGATAAGATGGTGAAGAGACAAGGGGCATGACTGCTGGCTCCCTTCCCACCTGCAGGTGACCTTGAGCAGGTGACTGAGTCCCTCTGTGCCTCAGTGTCCTCTTCTGCTCAGTGGGGGTAATATTAGCGCCTGCCTCATTATTCTGAGCATTAAATGAGCTGATAGATACAAAGTGCTCCTCACAGCAGTACCTGGCACGTAGTGAGTACAGAGAAGCCAGAGTTATAGCAGCTGCTTGAGCAGGTAATGTCAGTTAAATGTGCTATTGGCATTTAACGCACCTGGTGTGGGACCTAGAGCCCAGTGTGGTCATACAGCAGCCATTGTGGTGGCAGGAATAGAAGTGGAATTGTCAATGGCATTTTCCTGCTCTTGTGTAACTTGCAATCAAGTGGCAGACTTATGTGAAACAACACATATAGGCAAAAACAATAGTGCACTGAGTGAATATTTCAGAATTGGGTGGACATATTAGAGTCCTTAAGCCTTGGCAGCGGAACACGTACCTTAAGGAAAGTTTTCAGCTTGGTTGCAAAAGAGAAAAATAAAATAAAATAAAAGAAAGAAGAAAGGACAAAAATCACAAAAGACAAAAATCAGAAGAAATGGCTATTGAAAATCCCATTTCTAGGATTTCCTGGCCCGGATTGAGCCGTGTTTGGGGTTGGAGTTAATAAGCTTTTGGCATCTAGTTCTAGGATGCAAAACCTCAGGGAATTCTGCATTATCTCATCCAGTGTGCTAATCACCAAGCAGGAAGCCATTACACCTTCCTGAAGCACTTATCTAACTGGATTCAGGGGCGCAGCTGCCTCTTCCCAGGGCCTGGGATGGGCTGACTGGCTGGCCACAGGTCAATTTAAAAAGGAGGGCCTTAAAGTGACTGCATAACTGCTTTAGCAAGAAAGGGCACTCAGGGGTTAATGGCTAGATGCAGATGGCCCCTCTGACCCTCTGATGAGAAGCAGATGCAGGTGGTAATGAAGGGAGTGTTCCTGAGCAAGGGGGGAGGAGCCCCAGTTCTGTCTTCCCCCTCCCCTTCCAGCTGATGTATACCAGAATGTGAGAGTTTAGAGTTGGAAGGAACTCCAAGAGCCAGCCCTCCCCTTTTACAATAAAAGAGGTTTGGGGAGATGCAAAGAGGTCACCCAGAGACTTGGGCCAAAGCCAGGCCTATTACTCAGGACCTCAGGGCCTCAGACCTGAAGGCCATGGAAGATAGCCTGGGGTGGCGGGTGGGAGATAGAGGGGTGGAGAAGGCTGGCAGAATAAGGTTCTACATTAAGGCCTGTCCCAAATTCTCTTATGCAAAATGCAAATTATCTATGGGGCATTTGTTATGAATCATTGAGATAAGGTAAAGTCACCAATGTCACCACCTGCGGAGCACATGTTCCAGAATACCAGGCATCACTTTTCACCTCAAATACAGCTGAGATTAGCTGATTATTAGCGTAATATAAACCTCTAAGAGCATGCACAGTAAATTTGAGACTGAATATAGTACATGGATGTCACACATGATTGTATAAATTGACTCTTATCAAGGATCAGAGCCCTCAGAGTGGGGAGAATAATCAGAAAGCCCCCTGGGAGGGGACGGTTGAGAAAAGGAGGGATTTAGGTAGGTGGATTTCAAGTGGGACTGGCCTCTCAAGGTGTAACCACCGCAGCCAGCGTGAGGAAACTTACTTAAACTTCAGCAGGACTTTGGTGCCAGGGTGAGGAGTATCCTGAAGCCAGAGCAGGAGGTTGGCAGTTGCAAACTGGATGGATTTGATCAGACCCAGCACCAAGAATGATGAAGCCACTTTCCTAGAGAACCACAGACTTGAATCTTGGGCTGTCTCCTGGCCATCCCTGGCCACCCAACTCCTGGCTTTCCGGTGACTCTAAAGTTGCACGTTCTGCATGGAAGGCAGCTGTCAGTGGTTGCTACTGTAGGCCAGAACCTGTCTCCGTCAGGATCTCTTCTTTCTTTCCAGCCTCCCCAGTTGGGTGCTGAGTTTACTCTTCCTCCAGGGAAATTTTAGGATTCTTTTGTGCTGAAAACTGGGTAGGCAAATAAAACTCTTGGACAAAATATGTAGTTGTATGTGGAAAAGGAGGGATGGATAATCTTGTATCACCAGCAATTTGGAAGGAAACGAAGAGCCCCAGTTCTCTTGGGGCTGAGCTTCTTGGGGGTGCAAGCCAGGCATCTTGATTCTTTTAGACCTCAGGCATATTCAAGAAGTGAGTTAGGAGTCAAGAATACTGGGTACAGCAGAGTTGCTGAAATGTCCTATTCCTGCCCATGTCTTGCAGAGTAGTTTCTCCCCTCTGGAGAGAGGGAAGCCTTCTGTAACGTTAATCTTAGCTACAGGCTGCAGTAGTCTGTTGGCAATGTGACTTCTACAAAAATGAACCAATAGGGTGTCGGTTTGAGCATTCTCTGAGATCCTTTTGGCTCTAAAGCTCCATGCTATTGGGTTGAGAAAGCTCTGGCTGCACTGGTTTAGGGCAGGTCAGAGGTTCCTGTGCCCTTCCTGTTTCATATAACCAGGCATCTTCCTCATAGGAATTACCCTCTGGTATAATTTGGCCCCCTAGCCAGAACTTCATTACCATTTAAGAAGGTGCTAATCTCACAAGAGGATTATGTAGGAAATTTGATACACCAGCACACCCACCCCCTGCCCTTCCTTTGTTCTCTCTCTATTGGTTCAGGGTCAAGAATATGAGTTGTTGTCTTAAAACAATGTTTATTAAGGAGTGCATTTGGCAAAGTATTGTTTCAAGAGGCAAAAGAAAGCAGTGTGTTCTTTGAGCTGTTCTTTGAAAGACCATAGTAGGCAGGCCCTGACTCCAGGATATTCTGAATCCTTCGCTCTCCTCTGCTGCTCTGGTTAGTCTTCCTAGACTTCCCTAACCCTCCCCTTCTTCCCCTGGATCCTGTCCTACAGTCTCCTGCTCCAGCTTTCCATTTGGTTGTCTCAGTTTAGTGTTCCAACCCAAGTGCTTTTTCTTTTTCTTCCTGGGCCCCCTCAGTAAAGGCCCTGTCCTAGAAAATGCCCAAACAGCACTTCCAGTTGCTTCTGGGGGGCCAAAAGGGGCAGCTAAAATAAACATCCCTTTGGCAATTGTGAATAACCAGATGTTTCAGCCAGAGTTTTCACACCACCCCCTTTTGTGGAGTGGGGGCTTAATTGACAGATCATTCCAGCAAATATACTATGCTCTATATCTGTGTGTGTGTGTGTATTTTCTCCTGGAATTGAACCCAAGGGCAATTCTACCTCTGAGCTATACCCCAGCCCTGTTTTATTTTATTTTGAAACAATGTCTCACTAAGTTGTGAAGGGCCTCACTAAATTACTGAGGCTGGCTCCAAACTTGGAATCCTCCTGTTTCAGTCTCCTAAGTACTGGGATCACAGGCATGTGCCACCACACTCAGCTGTGCACCGTCATGCTGGGCTCTCTCAGATTTGTAAGAAAAAAATTAGATTTCTGTCGAGGAATGGTATGGAATTAGAGTTGAAAATCACCACGATTAGTAGCTACTACCATGGGAACTGGTAGGTTCTAGTTTTGCTTTTTGCCACTTTCTAATTATGTGAGCTAGTTTAAATCATCCTCAGGTCTGAATTTCTTCTGTGAAGAATGAGAGCAATGGTGCCCACCCCACCAATTTCAGGCTAGTGCTGAGATTATAGATGGGAATGCCATGAAGTACAAATGAGATGTTAAGAGCACTAATTGCGCCTTTATGAACCTGACCATTAAAGTAAGACACAACTTAGGTGTTTCTCATTTAACCATTTGTTCATAGTCTGTGAGGAATATTGGAAAGATGTCCTTATGTTTGTATTTACTCGTCTGTTTGCTTATTATCACATCTATTAAAATTCCTACTATTTTTGTGGCTTGGCCTTGCATAATTCAGAGACTTGAGGTATGGCATTTCCCAATAAATGTGTGATTTCAGGATTCTTCTTTAGGGACTCCATTGACCTCTCCTCTGAGCCCTAAACCAGCTGTGAAAGAAGGATATTTGTCTTAAGTGACCAGGTTACATGGTATTTGTTCACTCTCACCTAGACTGCAGTGAAGTTTAAAGTTTCAGAGTTGTCCTCTGGATCTGGGACATTGATTAATGCTTTTTCTTGGGGGTGAGACTGAGCGGCCTCTCTCCAGGTGTCCACATGGTTCATCATTCCTAACAGCCAGAGTTGTATTTGCCTTTCTATGTCAACTGCAGAGACAGAAGCAATCCAACTCAGTCTGGGCTCCAAACTTCTTGTGAAACTCCTGGCTTTTGTTCCTTTTGTTTTGTTTCCATTAATCTTTCTTTCCTTATCTTTAGATCCCTGCCATTTTTTAAAATCGTAATTGTTTTTCAAGTGCCTTCGTCTTTGGAAGCTCTTGCTTTCCTTTCTGCTCTCTCTTCTACAACCCTACTCTGGAGCCCTGACCTGTCCCTAACAACCCTGCACCTCCCAGGCCCATGCCTCAGCCATGTTGTCCCTTCCCAGCCTGCCTTTTGCCCCTCTTTCCTTTGCAATATTCCTATCAGTCTTCCCTTGCTCTGACAGCCAGAGGGTGGGGGGGGGGGGGGTCTGAAGGAAAGGGTAGGCCTGATTCCTTTCAGAAGGATCTGCTAAGAGGTCTTGAGGATTCAATGTTAAAAACATTTTCTGCAGTTATCTCTGGGAACTTCTATCACAACAGTTATTTCACAGGGGCATAGAAAGTGGGAAAAAAAAACTTGCCCTATAAAGAAATTATTCGAAAGACAGGAAGTCTGAAGAATGTGTGTGTGTGCGCACACTCGCACTTGTTTGGGGTAGGGTCATGCCCCACAAGTAGAGACTTCTTTCTGGTTCCTATCTACACTACCAACTATAGCCCTATTCCTTGTAATAATAGCAGCAGCTTATTTCTTATTGGGCTATACTGTTTTTTTGTTTTGTTTTGTTTTGGTGTTTTTTTTTTTTTGATACTAGAGGTTGAACCTAGAGGCATTGTACCTCTGAGGTATACTCCTAGCCCCATTTTTATTTTTGAAACAGGTTTCCCCAAGTTGCTGAGGCTGGCCTCAAACCTGTGATCCTGTCTCAACCTCCCAAGTACTGGGATTACAGGTATGTGCCACTATGCCCAGCTGGGCTGTGCAGTTTGTGTGTAATAGGGCTTTACAGTTTATTGAGTGTCAACCTTTCAAATAAATACTTTATCTTTTTGTTGTTGTTGTTCTGTTGGTACTAGGGATTGAGACCAGGGCCATTCTACCTCCAAGATACACCTCTAGCCCTTTTTTTTTTTTTTTATACAAATTTTTAATTTTGAAATAGGGTCTTGCTAAATTGCTGAGGCTGGTCTCGAATCTGTGATCCTCCTGTCTCAGCCTCCCAACTACTGAGGATACAGGCCTGTGCCACCATTCCCAGCTTTAAAATACTTATTATTTATTTTTTTGTGGCACTAGGGATTGAACCCAGGGGCATTCTACCTCCGAAGTACAACTTCCCTATTTTTATTCTTTATTTTGAAACAGGGTCTCACTAAGTTGCGGAGGGCCTCACTAAGTAACTGAGGCTGACCGTGAACTTGGATCCTCCGGTCTCAGCCTCCCAAGTACTGGGATTATTCTTCAAATAACACTACAACTCTGCTGCCACTGAGGCTCAACCAAGCTCAGTAGCCTGTTTGTGGTCACCTTTTTAACAAGGAAGAAGCCAAGAACTTAGTCCTTCCTTTTAAGGCAAGTCTGGTTCTCTCTCCACCTACCCTCCCATAGTGGGAGGACTCTGGGAACTGCCTCTTGTGGGGGTAGGGTCTGGGCAGGCTAGAGGTAGGGTTTCATCCAGCTGCCTTAACAATCAGAACAGGCTTGGTCTTCTGGCATTGCTCTTTCTCAGTCCTGAAGCTGGGCAGAGTTTAAACTCTGGTTTGGTTTTTAAATTATAACAGGGGAAAAGAAGGTGACACAGTTATGATTCTGTGACTTCCTGCCTTCGAGTGCAATAAGAATTCTGTAATAATTTTGCATAATCAATCAGTCTCTAGGGTAAAATTTATCATGTCATCTAGAAATTTAAGTTCCATTTTTATTTTTTTGGCATTCACAGAATATGTTTTTGTTACATCAAAACATTCATTCCAAATATTTGGGATTGAAGCTATAAACACAAATCGATCTTGAGACTTTGTAGATTTCTATCTTTCGGCTTCAGAAGATGGGTGGACTGGGGCCTTCCCCACACCCCCTTCAGGATTTTAAAGTTGACTTTCATCTGAACCATAAGGATAAAATTTATGGGATCAATACCCCACTGAAGTTTTAGCAAAGAGAGAATAAATGACTCTGGTGGGCAAGTCTAGCAGAAACTATTGTTAAATGGGAACCTCCAAAGGGTTCATGTGACACTTGAACATTCAGCCCTCCTACCCTCTTCTCTTCCTTCATTTTCCCCATGTGCCTGAACTCCTTCCCTGGCCAGGATTTTGAGCTGATGGTTAGAATTCAGAAGAGTGGAAGATTCCAAGGAGTCTCTGTCTTCAGTGGAGAAAGGCCACTGCAGTTTTAACACAAGGAGATGGAAACCTGTTTTTGATCTTTTTAATGCATTTTTTTCTCCTTTGCCCTGCTTCAGCACTCACCACACATATTTCCAAAACATGTCTAATGATAAAAACCTGTGTAAGCATTCTCACATTGGCCACCAAGTGTATCCAGTAGCTTAGAGAATCAAGGTTGTTTGCCACGGAAGAAAGCATGAAGGTCATTTTGATGTGATGGCTTGAACGCTTGAAGGGATAGTTGGTACTTGAAATGTTGGAGGCACAAGAAAGAAGTAAGGAAGATTTAGGAAGGTGTATATTGAGAGTGAGCTATTCCCTCTCCTGCCTAAGCAAAGCCAAGGGGAGAGAGTAGGTAATAATAACAACCAGGATGATGATGATCAAATACTCTGTCAGGCACAGTTTTATGCATTTTTATATAAATTGACTCATCACACCCTCACAACAACTCTAGGAGACTGAGGCTATTGTCCCCAGTTTGCAAATTGAGAATGAGCTCTAGAGAGTAATTGACTGGCCTAAGGCCACACTGCTGTGGAGAAGGGCTTGAGCCTGGTAGGCTGGCTCCCGAGTTCACTCTGCCTACACTATCAGGTCTGTTTTTTCCTCTCATCTCAGGAAGTTACCTGGCTCAGGACACTGCCTCCCCTCCGGGGTGGTCAGAGACAACACCACTCTTAGGAGTCAAGGCCTATAGCATGGATCTGAGAGGACACTTTGTCCTTTTTTTTTTTTTTTTGTGGTACTGGGGATTGAACTCAGCGGCATTCTACCTCCGAGCTACACCCCCAGTCCTATTTTTTATTCTTTATTTTGAAACCAAGTCTCACTAAGTTGCGGAGTGCCTCACTAGGTAGCTGAGGCTGGCAGCGAACCCGGATCCTCCAGTCTCAGCCTCCGGAATGCTGGGATTACAAGTGTACACCACCATGCCCGGCGACACTTTGTCCTCAATTGCTTTCACCACAGAGCTTAGTGGCTGAGCTGGTCCTCCAAGCTGTGATTTCAGGGCTGGTTCCCTTCTTTCAGCTCGCTCTCTGCCAGGATGACTGGTGGATAGCATGCGGTTTTTCATGTTCCTGGGCCTGGGACAAGAGTCCAGGTGATGGGAACGCAGCACCCACAGAGTGCAGATGGGCTGTGGGAGGTTAAAGGGCTGAGGCTGGATCTGGATGACACTCCATGGCAGGCTGGTTTGTGAAATTGCTTGACTCAGAGCCTGGAGAACCACTGACTGAAGTTTTGAAACCCATGGTGGTACACTGGGAGGTGTGGAATGTAAAGCAAGTCATAATTCATTTTTCCTATAAAGCTTCAGAATAGCTCTCTGGATAAATGAAGAACAATGGTAAGACTACAGGGAAGCAACAACACAAGGAAATAATTATATCAAGATGGGTTGGGGCTGTGTCACTGCACAGCCTGCTGCCTTCATAATGTATGGATCTGGGGTGGCCATTCCTTTCTAAAGTAATAGTAAGTTTAATGGGGGGTCGGAAGTGATCATTGGTCTTGGAATGCAAATGAAACCTGGATGTAGTACTTTTACAGGACTGAGATGAGCTCAGTAGTGAAATGAAGGAGGATGTTTGAAGTGGGTTGACTGAAGAGGCCAATCTTCAATGCATTCCCCAGCTGAGTGTAATGGAAACATTATGGAGCTTCAGTTTTCCTTACTATTACATCATTTAACCAACAAAAGTTTATTGAGCACTTTTTAAGTGTCCAGCAGTATTCCATGTGCTCCTGGTCGGGAGAGGGGAATCTCTAGGGCCCCCAAAGAAGGATTTAGGTCTGGCTCTGCCCATGAGAGACTCCAGCATTGGGAGGAGAGCAGGTTCAGGTACGAGTGGACCCAAAGGGTGAGGAAGAGTTTGGACTTTTTGGAGGGGAGAGTTTGGGAAGAACAAACTGTGCTAAAGAAGGGTGGAATAAGACAGGCCTCGTGCAGTAGGAGAGCAATATGGCTAAAGCAGAAGGGTGTGGGAGAGCTGGGAATTTCGGCTGGGACTGGGCTTTGCAGGATGTTAAATGTCAGCAGGAGATGTGACTTGTGACCGTAGGAGTTACAGGGTTGAAGATTTTCACTTTGTTGTTTGTCAGTGAGGTCCTCGGGAGGCCTTTGGTCCCTGGGTCTTGATTCAGGACACAACTGCTGTTGATATTTTCAAACTGAAAGCTTCTGTTTCCACTTGTTGAGTTGTTGATTATTCTAAACATTCTGTTTCAGGCATGACTGTTGTAGATTTCTATGCTGCCCCTGCATGAGTTCACAGCGGAGGCCACTGAGGCTCTGAGAGATTGTCCTGGGGCACAGGGCCCTTAGTGGCAGGAATAAGGTGAGAGACCTGGCCTTCTGGCTCTTTCCTCCTGGCCACAAACTGAGGTCCTATGGCGGTTCCCTCCCCTTTGGAAAGCTTGTTAAGGCCTGATGACAGATGGTCTTACACAAGAGATCACAGAGCCAGCATCTGTGAACCTCAAGGATTGGCAAAGCCTTGGACAGAATAGGAAGGTAGGGGAGGCCCTATGTTCAGAACTCCTAAGGAGAATCTGAAATAACTCAGCCCTGCCCGCCGCCCCCCCCCCATGGTAATCTCATAGGGTATAGGCACACTACCTTTTTGTAATATATGTAAACTGGTTGATCAGTGGAAAGGAGCTGCATCATTTAAAAATATTGTTATGTCTAGGATTATATTGCTTAAAGTGGAACACTTAGAAGTTGAAATAACAATGATCTCCCTAAGTTATAGATGCTGATGGAGGCCATAAAGCATTACAACCTGGGTGGAAGAAAGCCACAAATGTTTACTGAATAGCTATTTGTTGCATGACCCTCTGATAGGCCCTGGGGTCTGAGGGATGGTTGAAGTGCTACAGGGTAGGTGATACCCCTGAAGAGGAGCCTACCTGGGGGACCAGTGTACAGGTGAGAAGAGAGTTTCTGACAACCCAGATGATGTTCAGGGTCAAAAGAGTGGCTCAGTGGCAAATGCTGGAGGAGTTGGGTCCCTGGAAAGAACACATTTGGAGCCCAGTGGAAGGCTGATTTGGAGACTGGCGTGTGAGGGTGGTGCTTGGGCAGGATGGTAGCTAGACGAGCCCGACCGAGCACTGGGCATTTGCAGTGGCAAACACAGGGCTCAGTGCAGAGGAAGGGAGTTGCTATGTTACTATGTTAAGGAACTGAATGTCACCCTGTGGGTAGTTTTAAGGCAAATTTTTGGACAAAGGGGCCCATGATGGCAGTTATATCATAACTGGATCAGTTGGGTTTCTCTATGTGGATGGATTAGTGCTGAGGAAAATAAGGGGAGATCTAGGAACCGTCAGACCAGAGGCCATGAGGAATAGAACCAAAACAGGCACAGTGGCTCATGAAGAAGGGATCCAGGGGGCTTAGAAACTGATTAGATAAGAGGGGCAGGGTGGCTGACTCCAAAAGAAGGGCCTGGAAGAACAGCCTGTGGAATATTCTGGCACTTCTCCAGTGCTCTCTTTCTGAGTTATTTGTATATATTTTCAGAAGTTATTGTGTAAAGTCAGCATATATCAGTTATTGTGTATATCAAATTTGCATGTGTACCAAAGCACCTGTCACCTCCAAAGAAGAGAAAAATAATTTTGTAGTTTGGTGAAGACGTAGGGCATTTTCGCAGTAGCTGGTTTACAAAACATGAAACTTGGAGCCAACTCTGGAGAAAAGTACTGTGGTCTCTTGCAGAAAGTTAGAAAATAGCTCAACTTATGTACTCACAAACAGTCTCAGCAGTTCAAGTCAAGGCCTGGGAGACACGCAAGCCCTCCAGAGCTCCCTGCATTCTGCCTGCAGGATCAGGCTTGTCTGTGAATGAGTCTGTTCTTGAACATGGAGATGAACATGATTGCCAGTCATCCCTAACTCTGCATAGCTGTTTTATTCCTTTTGCTTGGGATTGGATACTTTGGAACTACTCTGGCCAGTAGAGAACTTTGTGCCATGGAATCCTGCAATTTCAGCCTGGTTAACTGAGACGATTTGGCAATTTAGGTGGTGCTAGGGTTGCATTAGGGATGCTGTGGGCAAGAGTTATGAATCTGTGGCACACACTGAATGAACTGCATAACCAGAGGCTAAATCTTTCTCATAGGCTGACTTTTCTTTTCTCCCTTAGGAGTATTTACCTCTTAACCTTCTCTCTCCATAAGGAGAATTGCCTCTTCAGTTTTTATTTTGGTAATGATTCCCTTATGCAAAATAACAACTCACACTAATAATTGCCCTTATCTCCCACTAATGGGCCTTTGATTGATATGTAATGGCAAAAACAAAACATGATCACACATAAGCAATTATCTATTTAGTCTTCTCCTTGAGTTACACTTCTTTGTAACTAACACCCATTACTCTCCTGTCCCACTGGCCAGGCACCATGCTAGGCCTAGAAGAGATTAGTATTAGTATTTGTTGTTATTATTATTATTATTATTATTTGGTACTGGGGATTGAACCCAGGGGTATTCTATCTATGAGCTACACCCCCAGCCCTTTTTATTTTTATTTTGAAACAGGGTCTCACTAAGTTTCTGAAGCTGGCCTCTAACCTGTGATCCTCCTGTCTAAGCCTCCCAAGTACTGGGATTACAGGTATGAATCACCACACCCTAAGAAATTTAAATTTCTCACACAGATTATTGAAGCCTTTGGATCCCATTAAGTCAGGAAGCCTGACATTCACTGATATATTGATAGATTAAAGAATCAGAGTCCTATGACTTTCTAGGAGACTCGGTGGTGGGTTGTCTCATATTTCACTAGCTGGGTACCAGGGTATGTGTTACACTCTAGGATAGTCACAGTAAGCTTGGGCAGGGAGCAGAAAGGAAGCCATGAATACGCCATGGTGGTAGGCTTCCTAGGAGAGCATCTTCTCTCTGTGCGTGATGGAACTTTGGGGGTACCATATCTATTGCAGCTGCATTTTGTTATTTTTCAGCTTTTGTTCATGGGCCCACTTCCACCTCTGAGGGCATACCAAACTCTGTTGCTGGCAGCCACAGAGTCATCTGAGATGTGCTCTGGGCAGGTGCTTCTGCCCCCTTGCTGGTGAACATTTTGCTCAGCAAATGCCTGCTCAGAGGGTCACAGCTCCTGGGGGGAGCGAGGGCATGGCATCTGGCTGAGCTGAGCAGGACTGAGTTTGGCCCTCAAAGGACATGCTCATGGGCTCACTGGCTTTCTCTGGCTTTCTTTCGCTGGAGGTCAGCAGGCTCATTTCACAATCAGAGGTTGCTTGGTCTCTGTCCCGTGTGGCGCTGAGTCTGCATCCCTGGCTGTTTGTGGGGCACAGCTGAGTGTGCCGTGTGGACATTTCCCAGGCTTGGTGGCAATGATGTAATCTTGAGGCAATCAAAAGGAATCAGGGAGAATTTTCAGGCTTCAGCAGGATAGTTCTGTTGTTGGCACAATTAGTTCCATTAGTCCTTCCCAATCATGTAAGGTAAACAGCCTTTGAAGTCAGGGAGAATATCTTTATGAAGAAAGAAAAGGATGAAGGGATCAGTTCTCTTTTCACCGAAACACTTATCACTGTGAATCCTGAACAAGGCAGTAAAGCAGCCAGTACCTCCTGTGTCTGTGTGAGAAGACTGGGCAGAGGGCTGGGGAGTCTCCTCAGAGGAGTGTGATGGCTCCCAGAATGGCTGCCTGTGGCTTCAGGCTATTCATCCCCATGTCCCTATGGAGCAGCAGGCTGGATTGTTGAGAAGGACCCCATTCCCCAATTGAAATCTTTAAGAAAGCTAGGGATTAGCTTTTGACCACAGTCCCGTTGGGATATTCAAGTTGACTACTTCCTCCCTCCTTCACTACTTTCCTCCCCTCTCTTCCTCTTCTTCCTTCTTTTCTTCATATTTTATTATGGAAAATTTCAAGCATAATCAGAACTAGAGCAGAAAATGACCAGTTTTCCAGCTGGTATTTAATTATCACCACCCCCTCCCTCTGTGTGATCTTTCTTATTTGTTGAGTGTTGCTCATCTGTTTATGCATGAAGAGTTCCTGGAAATTCTGATAGAATTTTTTTTCATCTCTTCTTTCTCGTCTTCCTTAGAAGTTGAATGGGCCAATAGTTTTGGTCAATGTGGAGGTTTTCTGAGCCTGGGAAGCAGCAGCCAGGTCAGAAATGGGGGAGGTTGGGCAGTGGGACCCGGGGAATGGCAAAAGAATGCTGGACCATTTGGTGGACTATGGATTCAGCTGTATGACTATCTTTTCATTTTTATTCATCATTGTTTACAGGGCCACTTATCTTTAGCAAACCTGACAACTTCAAAGCACTTTTATTTCCCAGGAATGAATGGTAGGGTAAGAGCTTCCAAATAGCATCTGTCAATGGCATCTTCACCTGACCTCCTACCCCTTTGCTGTATCTTTGTGGATATAGCTTTAAGAAGGACCTGAGGCAGGGATCCAGGCACTGCCCTCTCCAGTGTTTTCTGCAACAGGCTTGGGAATTGGGTGTCCAGTGCAATCCCCCATCACTTCATTCTGATGGAATTTGGGGAGGGTTGGGTGCTCAGTGGTGGGGAATGGGACACAAAAGTGTATTAGAGCAATTGCAACAGGCAGTCAGGCTTTCTGAGTAACAGGAAATGTCTTTATGTTAACTTCAAAATTAGTTCAACTTTTCTACCTTTTTTTTAACCATACAAACCCTACCTTGCAAAGAGGGCAGAGAGCTAGCTCACTGGTGCATGAAATCAGTGTTAGGATTGGATTAAGAACAATGACAGTTTGTGTGTGTGTGTGTGTGTGTGTGTGTGTGTGTGTGTGTGAGAGAGAGAGAGGGGGGGGGATGATATATAATCTCTTTTGATGATATAGACAAAAACTAAAACTAAGAAGACAAAACAACAACAAAACAAAACAAGCAAGGTTTTTATAAGCCAGTGTCTGCGAGGAGTGTGTTTGGTGGTGGTTTGGAGAGAGGAAGGAGGGAAGTCAAGTAGACTCCACCCAGGGCAGTAAGGTCAGGCTCCTGTGTTCAGGGCTTTTCAGACATGTGGGCAGATCTGTCTTCGCCTTCCTGATCTCTGTGTGGAGGGCCCCCAGGGACAGTTGTCATTCCACTAGTTTCACCAGTCAAACTAAATTCACATCCCTTACCCAAAACTCAGAGGGCCAGATTTGTTTAAAAAGTTAGACTTTTAGATTTTGGAAGGTTAATATAGTGTGTGGGGGGAGGGGGACGGTACTGGGGATTAAATCCAGGGACACTCTATCTCAGCCCTTTCTGTTATCTATTTATTTTGAGACAAGATTTCACTAAGTTGCAGAGCCTGATTTCAAACTTGCCATACTGCTGGGCATGGTGTCACATGCCTGTAATTCTAGCTCTTGGGAGGCTGATACAAGAAGACTGCAGATTTGAGGCCAGCCTCAGCAATTTAGACTTTCAGCAATTTAGCAATTTTCAAAAAATAAAAAAAAGGGACTAGTGGGTGTAGCTGAGAGGTAGAATGCCCCTGAGTTCAATCCCCAGTACAATGTACACACAAAACAAAAAACAAAACAGAAAAACAAACAAAACACTTGCCATCCTCCTGCCAAAACCTCCCAAGTCACTGAGATTACAGGCATGTTCCAGACCTAGCAATATTTTGCATATTACTAACACCCCCAGTAGGTTCTGGGGCAGTCTGTCTTGATCAAACTAATTAATATTTTTTATGTCACAAATGCTTAAATATTCACATTAAGTGGAATAAATATGGATAATAAATAGCCTGTGTCAGTTTGGGTCAGGTTTTGTTGCCAGATGATTTTGACCCAAACTTTAAAAAAATCCTCCCAGATTTTAGAACTTTATGGTGTCAGGATTGTGGGCTGGGGGCTGTGGATCAGTAGTGCCATCTGTCTGCTGGTGATTACCAAATTCAGACTTCAGCTTAGACCTTTCCCCTAAACTTCAGATTTGTGCATCCATTTGCCCCCAGCGGTATCAATTTAGCCTGTGCCACTCCTGCTTCTGATATCCACACTCACCCTGCTCTGCGCACAGTTCACTCCTGCTCAGCAAAGGGCAGCTTCATGTTTTGTTCAGGCCTGAGTTCTCTTTGCTGTGCTTAGCTTCTCTCTTCATATCGCAGCCGCTTAGCAAATCCTTTTGGCTCTGCCTTCAAAATATATGCAGACTCTGGCCAATTCCCATTACCTTCCCTTCTTCTATCCCTTCCTGGCCACTGTCCCCTCTTGGCTGA
Source organism: Graphiurus murinus (assembly GCA_004027655.1). Taxonomy (NCBI): domain Eukaryota; kingdom Metazoa; phylum Chordata; class Mammalia; order Rodentia; family Gliridae; genus Graphiurus; species Graphiurus murinus. The sequence goes on along the minus strand of PVLC010005381.1, from coordinate 59,599 downwards.
GTGATTACAATGGCCTCCTCTGTGGCCTCCTTGCTTCTCCATGTATGCCTAAGACTTACTCTCCACACAGCATCCAGAGGGGTCTTTTCAAAGTGGGAGTCACAACATGCCACTGCTCCACTCAAACTCTGTACCGGCTGGCCTGGCCACTAAGAGCCAAAGCCAAAGTACTTGCTACACTCTGTCCTCAGCTCCTCCTGGCTCCCCCATCTGGCCCTGGTCATTGCCATGGCCACCTACTCCTGGCAAAGGCTGCTCTCTTCTGCCTCCCAAGCTTTTACACTTGCTCCTCTCTGTCCCCAGTTGCATACAGGACTGATCACTCCAGTAATAAGGAAGACTTTTCTTATGATCATAGACTGATTAACACAGTTTCCAAACCCAAATGTCTTAACCTGCCTTTTTTTTTTTTTTTTTTTTTGCGGTACTGGGGATTGAACTCAGGGGCATTCTACCTCCGAGCTACACCCCCAGCCCTATTTTTTTATTCTTTATTTTGAAACCGGGTCTCACTAAGTTGCGGAGTGCCTCACTAGGTAGCTGAGGCTGGCCGCGAACCCGGATCCTCCGGTCTCAGCCTCTCAAATGCTGGGATTACAAGCGTGCGCCACCACGCCCGGCTTAACCTGCCTTTTTGCAAATAAGGCATAAAGTACTCTAAGTGAAAGCTAACTGAAGCCTGAGTACATTAGAAAAGATCTAGTAAAGAAATTACATTTCAGTTCTATCTACTCTGGAAAGTAAACAAAACGTTGACTAGTTATAGGATAGACTGGAAAGCTTTAAACTTTACTTCCTTTTGATGTCTTTGGAAGGCTGAGAACTTCCTTTGTTCTTAAGGAGTGCTTTATTTTGTCTATTTACTTTAAGCCCTGGCCCCTTCTCCCCTACTAATTAACAATTGTAAGTGGTCCTCAACTGTCTTCATACAGTGGATGTGAGCTCACAGAACCCCTCTCAATGGCCTGTAACATAGCCCATGGGATGCAGCCCTTATCTGTACTGGCCCAGATCCCATGTGGAAATCGAATCTCCAGGATAGAAAGCCACACCTGGGGGAAGCATTCTGACATGCAGAGCTTCAACACACACTTTTCAGATGCCCTTTGCTGTGCGCTTCAGCAAATATCTTCCTTTCTAGTTCAGATGTTGGCTTGGGCTTCATCACAGGGAAGTCAAATACGTGTGTCTGGCTGCATAAACCTGTTCATTTGTAAAGGCCCAGACTTTGAAAGGGTGCAGAAAACAGGTACAGAATATCTAATGAAAGCTGCCCATTTTCAGAGAATATATATGGCTTTCATATATAATTTGTTCCCCAAAACTTATATATTCATTTAGTTATGGAAAAAAAAACTAGTTGAACATTCAAATTACTCATTAGATTATGTGTAAAGGTAGGCTCTGTTCCAGAAATCGGAGGACTATGCCACACGTCTTAGTTATATCTTCTTTGCCATTTTGATACAAATCTAAAAGTTTTAAAAAATTTGCTACTTTCCTTCAAATTTCAGTCCAAGGTTAACTGATGAATACCCTGACTAAGGGTAATGTATCTCTGATTTTGACTTGCCTAATAAATTTCATTTTACTTTACATGATACAAGTTTGAGACATACTTTTGGTTTTCTTCAAACCAGCATTTTTCTTTTTTCTTGTTTTATTGAATATTCAAGACAAATAGGAGGATATATTCCAAAGAATGACTGTGAAAACAAAGATGGTAGCACTTGTTATATAAGTAACAGGCACTATATAGTCACATCATAATGGAAATATTTGCTTATCACCTGATCAATAAGGCCTATTAAAATTTGTTTCTTGATTTAGAGGTAACATAGTATAAAATGTGGGACTGTATCACCCCACCAAGGTGGAGAAACACCATCATATAGGGAACATTTGATCAAAGCAAAAGATTTTTAACCTAGTTTATTTTATTTGAAGCTTTTCCTTAATGTATTCAAAGTATTTCCAAATGAGAAATATACCCAGATATTTACCCCACATAATTGGTAATTAGGGTTGAATACTGCTGTTACCATTTCACTAGAAAATTACACTATTAAAGAAATGTACAAATTTAAAATAATTTGTCTCATTTTAAACTTCTACCTTAAGATAACTAAGTTTTCTTTTCTTTTCCTTTCTCTTCATTTCTTTCTTTGCTCTGAGCAATTTGCTTAGGTGTCTGAATGGATTGCTTAGCCTCACTGTTTCGCAGTTTCCTTACCTGTATATGAAGGAACTGAGTTAGATAATATTCTTATTTATTCTTAACCCAAAAGTTAAAGTATAAAAAGTTATTTTAACCCAAAAGCAGAAACTAGAAGAAAAGTAGGAAGTTTAGAAACTATAGATATGCACAAAGAAAAAAAGTAACATATTATTCCACTCCTTCCCACATAACCTTCTTTCCTTTAGGTATGTACCTTCCCCCTATGCATTCATTTTTACAAAATTAGACCACAGAATACATATACTTAATTATCTCATTTTACTACTTAATACTATATTGTGGGTATCTTTTCATGCTGTTAAGTATAATTCTAAAGATTTCTTTCATGATTGCCTATTATCTAATGATTTGAATATGCTGCAACTTATTTAAATAGTTTGCAATTACTAAACAATTTGCTTCTCATTTTATAATCTTAAAAATGCTGTAGTGATCATTTTTGTGGTTAAATCTTTTTTTGCATATGTATGATATGTATGATTTAAGATAAATTCCCAGAAGTGGAATTGCAAGGTCAAGAGATCATATATATATATATATATATATATATATATATATATATAATTCCAAAACATTGTTTAAAATTTTTGTGCCAATTTATACTTTATCAGTAGTGTATAAGAGTGTATGTTTCTTCCTCACTTACCGGTGGTACGTAACATCATTTCAGATGACAAGTTTGGGGAATTTCCATTCAAAGTAGAATTGGAGCAAAAGTATATGTTTCTTTGCCTGCTCAAGATTCCATCTAAATAATAGAGGAGGAAAAAGATAGGGAGTCTATAACAACCAAATGAGTAAAAAAGAGGCCACTATCACACTATTCCAGTGAATTTCTGGCCACTGAGAGTGGAGGGTGGGGTGGCAGTGGACAGAGCAGACTATAGGCTCTCTGGAGCCACAGTGAGGAGGGTGCCAGAGCCTCACATGGAGTCAGTGTCTCTGCAGAACCCCGAAGGGCTCCAGGCCAAGAGACTGTGCTTACCCCACAGGGTAGGAATGAGCTGTGCAGGTGAAAGTAAGTGCCCGGGAAAGATCTGTATGTGGAACTGGATATTTCCATTCTCTGTATAGAAGGATCTGGAGCCAGACCATGACTCCTGGGGAAATGAATAAATAAATAATTGGTGGGTTCTTTGAAAAATAATGGTATAATAGTTTGGAGAGAACCAGTAAAGCAGCATGAGTGTTAGCTTTCTAGAAGAAAGTATTGCTCATTCAGGGGCTCTTTGCTATAAGGGCCAGCTCCTACCATCTAACCCCAAGGGCAAATGAGGATGGTATCCTTAGAAATGTATTCATAAACCAAAGAAAGGGAGCCAGGCATGGTGGCGCTCGCTTGTAATCCCAGCATTCGGGAGGCTGAGACCGGAGGATCTGGGTTCGCAGCCAGCCTCAGCTACCTAGTGAGGCACTCCGCAACTTAGTGAGACTCGGTTTCAAAATAAAGAATAAAAAATAGGACTGGGGGTATAGCTCGGAGGTAGAATGCCCCTGAGTTCAATCTCCAGTACTGGAAAAAAAGAAAAAAATAAATAAATAAATAAACCAAAGAAAGGGAAGAGGACCCTGTGAAAATAGGAAGATAATTTTGGAAACTCAACATATTGTCAGAAATAAGAAGTACAGTGGGAAAATTATAAAATAAAGCCAGGGTAGCCGGGCGTGGTGGCGCACGCTTGTAATCCCAGCATTTGGGAGGCTGAGACTGGAGGATCCAGGTTCGCAGCCAGCCTCCGCTACCTAGTGAGGCACTCGCAACTTAGTGAGACCCGGTTTCAAAAATAAAGAATAAAAAATAGGGCTGGGGGTATAGCTCGGAAGTAGAATGCCTCTGGGTTCAATCCCCAGTACCGCAAAAAAATAAATAAATAAATAAATAAATAAATAAATAAATAAATAAATAAATAAAGCCAGGGAAATCAAGAATATAGAATAAAAAGATGAAAGATGGAAATATATATTATGATAAAAGACCTAAAGATTAATCCTTTTGGTCCAACATTTGCATAAGTTATCAGAAAGAGAAAAATGAAAACAGAGGAGTCCAATAACAAGGAACAAAGAGAAGAGTATCTCCCACAAGTTTAGTTTCATTCAGCACAATGAATCATAAAGACTCCCTGGCACATATCATTATGAATTTTCAAAACACTGAGGGTGAAAAAGATGCCAAGACTTCCACAGAGTGAAAACGAGACAAGCAAACTAAGTCATGTACAAAACAAAACTAGTCAGACTGACGTCACAGTCTATTGACAGTATTGATGCTAGAAGAAAGTTCTGATAAATTGTTTTTTTAACCTAGAATTCCATATCTAGGCAAACTATCAATTGTTTGTGAGGACAGGCATGCTAGGTCTTAGAAAACTGGCTTCCTGCCGAGCGTGGTGGCACACGCTTGTAATCCCAGCATTCGGGAGGCTGAGACCGGAGGATCCGGGTTCGAGGCCAGTCTCAGCTACCTAGTGAGGCACTCCGCAACTTAGTGAGACTCGGTTTCAAAATAAAGAATAAAAAATATGGTTGGGGGTGTAGCTCGGAGATAGAATGCCCCTGAGTTCAATCCCCAGTACCACAAAAAAAAAAAAAAGAAAAAGAAAACTGGCTTCCTACCAGCTCTTAATCAATATTTCAAACAGAATGCATTTTACTAGCAAAACCAAGAGAATAACCCAGAAGAAGGAAGATAAAGGAGTCTAGTAACTGTGACTACACCCAGCAGAGCAATGAAGAGCTATACAGTTCTATAGCTGTGCAGCAGAATGTGTGTGTGTGTGGGGGTCACACCAGATGAGGGAGGAGGGGACGGTGAGAGCCTCCAGAAGGGCCAACCCTTGAGAGAAAATGATCCTAGGAAAACTCAAAGGTCTGAGAAAAGCAATTGGTAAAATGAAACAAGAAGAATCCATGTGAATTTGATATCAAATGTATTGTCTGCTGAGTGGAATGTGGGTTGTCATGTTGGGCTCATGAAAATAAAAGTATAAACCGGGCGTGGTGGCGCATGCTTGTAATCCCTGCATTCGGGAGACTGAGACCGGAGAATCCAGGTTCGTGGCCAGCCTCAGCTACCTAGTGAGGCACTCTGCAACTTAGTGAGACTCGGTTTCAAAATAAAGAATAAAAAATAGGGCTGGGGGTATAGCTCAGAGGTAGAATGCCCCTGAGTTCAATCCCCAGTACCGCAAAAAAAAAAAAAAAAAGAAAATAAAAGTATATATAATGAGCCTGGCATAGTGGCCCATAACTGTAATCCTAGTACTTCGGAGGCTGAGACAGGAGGATTGTATGTTCAAGGCCAACCTCCGCAACTTAGTGAGATTCTCAGCAACCTAGTGAAACTCTGTTTCAAAACAAAATAAATAAATAAATAAATAAATAAATAAATAAATAAATAAATAAATAAAAAGGACTGGGGATATAGCTCAGAGATAGAATGCCCCTGGGTTCAATTCCCAATACCCCCCAAATATATATATATATATTTTATGTATATATTTACATATATACAAATACATATTATATACATATATAATATGTCAATGATGCTATTAATTAGTTTTCATATTTTAGAACCAATGTATGAGCAAAACATAGCACTTAACTATGGTTAGAGGGCAGAATGTCAGTGATATCAACCTTGAGAGTCCAACAGTAAAGACACAAATGACAGAAGAAGGAGGAAGCAAGCCGGGCGTGGTGGCACACGCTTGTAATCCCAGCATTCGGGAGGCTGAGACCGGAGGATCCGGGTTCGAGGCCAGCCTCAGCTACCTAGTGAGGCACTCCGCAACTTAGTGAGACCCGGTTTCAAAATAAAGAATACAAAATAGGGCTGGGGGTATAGCTCGAAGAATGCCCCTGAGTTCAATCCCCAGTACCGCCAAAAAAAAACAAAAAAAAAAAAAGGAGGAAGCAGGCGGAGGATGGGAATACTGGAAGAACCTTTAGTTACAAAATGTGGAGGGTCCAGGGATATTGTCTGTAGTTGCTGGAACTAGAAATTGACAATCAAGATGGCTTTTCTCTCTCTCTCTTTTTTCTTTTTTGTAGTTATAGGGAACTGAGAGTTATTTTATTTCTTTTTCCAGTGCAGGGGATGGATCCAGGGCTTCATGCTATACCCTGAACTACACCCTCCGCCAAAAACCTGAATATCATGATGTGTAATTATTTTGTGGAAAGGGTAGGAGGAGGGAGGCAGTGAATGAACTAAATTCTTACCCATCACATAAGAAATCAGGAAATTGAGGAGAAAAATGTTTTATGTAGAGGCATGGTGGTGACCATTAGAAAGACCCAAACAGGAATTCTTAAAATTGGTTTTCTGGGGGAGGGGCTGATGGGCAGAGGACTGTGGCTTTTGATTTCTTAAAACTGAAATGTTTCTAAAAAGTTTGGGGTATACTGTAATAAATAACACAAAAATACACAGCCCCAAAGACAATCTGGCTAATTTGGTAGGAAAAAGAAAATAAAAAAGATCTTTCCCTTGTTATAATTTGTTTCTTTGTATACTTGAACCAAGTGATTTATAAGTTGCTTCTTATTCTTAAATGTCACACTTCTGCCAGTCACCGTGGCACACTTCCAGTACTCAAGAGGCTGAGACAAGAGGAACAAGGAACGCAGGTTTGAGGCCAGTGCATAGCAATTTAGTGTGACCCTGTTACAAAAAAAAAGGGGGGGGGGGCTGGAGCCAGAGGTATAACTCAGAGATAGAACATCCTGAGGTTCAATCCCCAGTAAAACACACACACACACACACACACACACACACACACACACACACACACAATCTTCCACAATTTTTAGAAAACTATTCTTTTTTCTCCGTTGACATGGCTCTGACTATATGAAGAGAAACAGTGGCAAATAGGGCTCAATATGCAGAATATCCATAGAGGAGTGGTCCCCTGGAGGGCATTTATTCCCTGAAGTTGGGCAGCCTGCATCATTTTCTTGCTCATTTTCTGAGCCACCCAGCTGTTTTGCTGTGGGCTTGGTGTGCTTTAAACTCTGAGCTCCAGGAGGGTGATGGAGGCCTTTACTTTCATTGTTCTTGTGTCCAAGAAGCAACTCTATTATCATTAGCCTCACAGTGTGGGCTCCAGGAACAGCTCGCAACGTGTTCTTTCCAGAGTCTTCCTGGAGCACACACTGCTTGCCAGGCAGCGTGCCAAACCCCCAGCTAATAGTTAGGAGTGTTGGGTCTGATATTAGTGAGCTCTGCTTTGGTCCACACTTTTCTTCTTCAGGGTCTGAGAAGGTGGACAAGTTATTTCAGCCTCTAAGCCTGTCTTATCATCCTTGCAGCTGTTCAGTGTAAGATATTACCTCCATCACGTAGATAACACAGAGTGCTCAGTAAAGGGTGTTTATCAATTGTGGAAGTTGTTATGAGCAAAACAGCCTCTCCTCTCAGCGAGCTCAAAAGGCTGGATAGCAATGATAATGTCTTGGATTTAGAAGGAAGTCAAAGCTGAACATCTTTGGGAGTAGTCATGGTGAAAGGTTCTGCTAGATTGTGACACCATCAGACAGAAACATCCTGGTATGAAGATAGTTGTTGTTGTTGTTGTTTTTTTTTGGTTGCATAATCCTGAGCTGATAACTGAGCTTTCCTCTGTTCTATGTGGATTCATTCAGTTCCACTTGGGAGTCTTTACTGATTATCTGCCTTGTGTCCAGCCCTGAATCAAAAACTGTAGAGTCCTCAAAAGGAGGACATGGCTCTGCTGTCGAGCTGCTCACAGCCTGGGTGGGAAATAATAATAGTGACCTGGCAGTTAGCTTTTGCAGGCAGCTAGCTGTGTGCTAGGCACGGCTCCAAGACCTTCACCAGCTCCTTGAATCCTCCCTACATCAGAGTGACATGAATTTATAAGATGAGGAAATTGAAGCAAGTTCCACACAGCTTGTAATAGGCAGAACTGGGATCCAAACCCAGGTAATCTAGCTTCAAGGCATAGTGGCACATGCTTTTAATTCCAGTACTTGGGAGGCTGTAGAGGGGTATTGCAGGTTCATGGTCAACCTCAGCATCTTAGTGAGGCACTCCATGACTTAGTGAGAACCTGTTTCAAAATAAAAAATAAAGTAGGGCTGGGGTGTAGCTTAGTGGTAGAATGCTTCTGGGTTCCATCACCAGTAACTAACACACACACACACACACACACACACACACACACACACACACACCCTTTCCTCTCCACCATTTAGATATATTGGCTTAGTGACAGAAATAGAAAATGTAAAATGAAATACACATTCAAATACACCCAGTGAGAGAGACCATTCCAAAACAAATTGCAAACTGCAAAGTGCAAACTGTTAGCAGGGAATTTTCCACTTCTGAATGCCCAGGGTAAGTGGCTATATTTCCCGCTGTTTGTGTTCTCTGTCTCCTCTTAGGATATAGAGTCATGTACTGCCATTTCCTTGAAGAAGATAGAAACCCTATATTGTAACCAGACAATGCTTTGTAAACATTGTGCACTCTCTGCATTAGGTTTGACACCTCTGGATATTTTCTCAACTCGGGAAAGCCTTTGTGTACACATGCAGTTATTTGTTTTTAGCCACCTCTGTCATCAGAGGGAGTCAGCTCTTCAGGACTATCTCTGAGCCCCGTCAAAAAGAGAAAGCAGGTGCTAACTTGTGTTGACTCCATTTGCAGCACACTGAGAACTGGGATATGTAACAATGCAAGTTTCTCAAGAGAGTATGGATGCTGTTCAGTTGGTTCTGTGAGCTGGCTATGGGTGATAGGAAGCCAAGTGTCAGCCTAATTTAAGGGTCATTTATTTAAGGTGTGTCTGGTAACTGAAACTAGCTACATTCTGGGGAGTCAGAGGTCATAAACAGCTGCAAAGTTAAACAGGAATTTTATTTTTTTAAAAAAGGTGTTGACTTAAACTTTGTAATAAGTATCTTGGAACACAATTTTAAAAACAAATGATTCAAAGAGGCTTAGAATGAAGAATTAGCCCTTCTCTTGATTTCTGGTTCCACCTTGATTTCTATGTTCACCTCAAGCAGCCCCTGTTTCCTGTTGGTTGAGCATTCTCTGGAGATGGCCTATCTCTAGAACAAGTGCATGTATCCACACCCACATATGTACCCCTTTTTTCACATGACAGCATATCATAATAAACACATTGAGCTTTACTTTTTCCCCCCACAGAACATACCCCAGAGATAGTTCCATATTAGTCAGCACATTTTTATCTTTTTCATTCTTTTTTAAGATTCATGTAGTGATCTACCATATCATGTATCATAACTTATTTAAGCCATTTCCTATTTATAAATATTTATGTCATCAAGGTCATAAGAAATGTTCTAGAGCACTTGGTCTAATGATCTTATTTAATCTATGAGGAAAGAGAGATCTACACAGAGAGACAAATTTAAATAATTCAGTAGACTCTTGAACCTACATTTTGGATGTGTTTTTCTTGCTATTATTGTATTTTGATCCCAGACGACAGAAGAAGGTGGCTCAGCTGTGTGCCTGTGAATGTGTTTGTACACGTGGGTGGGTGTGTGAATGTGTGCGCCCACACAGGTAGGTGTGCATTATGTTTTGTGACAGATGTGCTCTTGAAACACTCTGAATGAGTCTTTTTATTTAAAAAAATAGAATATGAAATTTCAAATTCTCTGAGGGTGGGAAGATGATTTGTTATTTAAAGAAAACTTGTGGCAGCATCCTTATGTGAGATAAGGACTTCATTTTTTTCTTTTTGAAAAACTACTTCATTGAGGTATAATTTGCATACAGTTAAGTGCAGCCCTTGTAAATTCATAGCTTGATGCATCCTGTCAAATGTGTACATTTAACCACAGTCACAGTCAGGATATAGAAAACACCCATCACTCCAGAATGTTTCCTTGTGCCTCTTGGTAGTCACTGGCAACCTCCACCTCCAGGAGGACACTCATATACTTTTGCATATCAATTAATTGTGCCTATATGAACATCATATAGGTGGAGTTGTAGAGTGAGTGGCAGCTTTGGCATAGCAACTACATAGTCACAGGTGTCAGTAGTTTTTTTTTTTTTTTTTGTATTGCTGGGTAAGGTTCCATTATCTGAAGAGGCATTGTTTGCTTATTCATGTACCCATTGTGGGACATTTGGGTTGGTTTCTGTTGGGGGATGGGACGAATGAAGCTGCTGAGAACATTTGTGTACAGGTTGATGACTTGCCGAGTAAGTCACCTCCATAATTTACCCATGTAGATCCAGTGTTTTAATATATCAAAGTAGCTTAAAATAATTCATTCATCCATTGAGGCAACATGTACCACTATCTATTAAATCCTTTCTATGTGCTGAACAGACAGGTCCTGCCCTGCAGGGATGGACACAGAACATACATCTTGGCACTGTAGTGAAAGGTGTCTGAGAAAGAAACAATCTTCCTTCCCCCTTTATTTCATGAAAGTCTATTGTAAGCCCTTTAGCAGAGTGGAACCCTGAAAATATTTTAATACATGTGTACCTTCTGTCTTTTTTGTGTGTGTGGGGGGGGAGGGTGCTGGGGATAGAACCTAGGGGCTTCTGCCTCTGAGCTACACCCCCAGTTCTATTTTATTTTTTATTTTGAAACAGGGTCTCACTGAGTTGCTGAGGGCCTCAATAAGTTGCTATGGCTGGCTTCAAACCTGTGATCATCCTGTTTTAGCCTCCCAAGTACTGGGATGACAGGCTTGCGCTACCACGCTTGGTGACCCTCTGCCTTTTGACCAGTCAGTGTATTCTCTACTAATAGAATAGTTAAGTCCTTCTGCAGTGAAGAGTGTTTTATTCAATTAGTTACTAACTTCAAAATCAGCACCCAGCAGCTGCTACATGTCGCTCATTGTATGCGGCCACATTTTGTGCTTTCCACCAGCTGGAGCTGGGAGGATTTTGCTGTGTGAATGTCCCCTGCTCTGTCTGGCTTGCCTCTGCCATGCCAGGCTGCCCTGTGGACTGTAGCATACTCACAGTGTAGAAGAATGACCAACAATGAAGAGATGCAGGACCTGGCCAGCGGGTCCTCTCCTCTGGGAAAGAATCCCTTAGTCTTCTCTCTCCATGGCTCCCCTTTCACTGCTTCCTTCACTGTCCACGCTTTCCAAAGGAAAAAAGAAAAAGGAGCAAACATTTGAAGACCTAGGACCTAGTTGGTGGAACAAGGCCAGGGCAGACCTCTCTGTCTCCGTCTCTTCCTTTTTGGACTCATCTTTTTCTGATGTGCTTTGCTGCCTCTCTCCAAGCTTAGTGCCTGAGGATAGCTGGAAAAGAAAGCGAAACTCAAATAGTGTGTGTGTGACCCTGGGGGCTGTCCTGGGGAAAGTTTGGCTCAGAGGTCTCAAGTGAAAGTTGAGCCTGTGGTTAGGAGGAAGCTTGACCTTGAATTTTTGACCTCCCTTCCCTTGAACTCAATGGCCCCCAAAACACAGGCGTGCAAATGCCTTCGGATCACTGGGGACTGACATTTGCACCTAAACAGGCTGCCTAGTGGCTCATTGGCAGTGGAGACCTGATTTTGCTAACCTGGTTTGTAAAATTCCTGCTGGACAGGACTGATGTGCTGGAAGGAATATCAGATTGAGAGTCAGGACCTGAGGGTGCAAGTTTGAATTCTGCCCAGGGCCTTCAGGCTGCAGCTCCAGGAGATGCATCCCCAGAGACAAGGAGTGTATGGTGCTCCTTGGAGTCCTCCTGCAGTTGGAGCATACTTGCTAGCACACTGTATGATACAGTGATCACTACCTTCCTTGACCTCAGTTTTCTCATGCATAGAAAGATGCCAATGATACCTGTTATCTTATAGGTTAATTGCAAGGACTAAATGAAATAAGGCATGTGAAGGCTTTAAAAATAGTCAGCACTACCCAAAAGAAATATCTGTGAGTATTTTTGCTTTTCAAAGACTGCACTAGCAGGACTTTCTATGTTTTGGGTTCTTTCTCCATTGCTTTGTTCCGGGTTAGAACAAGTTGAGCTCTTAATGCCCAGACTTTCCCTCAAGGCCTGGTGGAGGTGAAGATGTGTGAGACATTGCTCTGCTTTAAAAGAGGTCAGGCTGGAGAAGCCAAGTTCACCTGCAAAGGAGTATGAGGGGACTGGAGATGGGCTGTAGGAAGAATGTAACTTGAGTGGGCTATCAGAACACTGTGTGGCCGAGTGCGGCAGTCTCTTGAGTGCGAACCCCTACTGAAAGCTCTCTGTACCCCAGGCTTTTCATCTGGAAAATAGGGAATACTGCTTGCCCCACAGGAGATGAAGTAAACTGATGCAGATAAAGTACCCACCCTGCGCAGTGTCTGAGGTGCAATAGGTGCTCAGAAAATCTATGGCCCCCTCCCTCCCTTCTCTCATGAGCACCTCAGGGCAGTCTGATGCCCAGGGGTAGGCCTTTCCCCTCCCCTTCCCCCCCAGGCTAGGGACAAGAGTTACCTTGGCTCTTTGACATTCACAACACCACTCCAAAGTCACCAGATGTCCTGGAATAATGTGTAATAATATCAGCTTGGGGCAAGAAAATGCCTTTTTTTTTATTTATTTTTTTTTTTAGTTAGGGGAAAGTTTGTAATAGTAGAAAGTAGAAAACTTAAAGACTTGGCCTTTTAATAATAGCACCACCAACAATGACTGTTTCACTCCAGGCACATGCTAAGCACTTCCATAGATGATCTCACTGAACCTCACAACAGCCCAAGTGACATGGGACTTGTTGCTAACTCCATGCCACTTGACCAGCAGTCTAAGGCTTGGAAAGGGTAGTTGCTTGCTTCAGGCCCCCCAACCTCTTACCCACTACAGACTAACTCCTGAGTACTGAGCACTTTGCATATATGTCTCATAGAAGCTCTGCACAACCTGTTTCATGAATGAAGAAACCGAGACTCATGGAGAGTAAATAATTGTCTGGGACTGGGTCTGGTGGTACATGCCTGTTATCCTAGTACTTGGGAGTCTGAGACAGGAGCTTATCAGGTTTGAGGCCAGCCTCAGCAATTTAACAAGACTCTGTTTAAAAATAAAAAGTAAAATAGGGCTAGGGGGTGTAATTTAGAGATAGAATGCCCCTGGGTTCAATCCCTAGTAACCCAGTCTCTATCTCTATCTCTATCTCTCTCCATCTCTTTCTCTCTATCTCTCACTCTTTGTCTTTCTCTGTCTCTGTCTCTCTCTTTCTCCCTAGGGCTGCTCAGCAGATAAGGGACAAAATTGTGATTCAGCCCTAATCTGATGACAAAGGCTGTGTTTGCCCCCGCCCCTATTGACCCCTATTTGACTGCCTGGCTTTTGGCCCTGTCCAGGTAGCCCAAAACATTGTAGCTCAAAAGAGGATCCTAGTCAAAGAAAACAGAGATACCTGGGAAGACTCTTGAAGAAAGGAATGAGGTCTTAAAGAATTCAATGAATGGGCCTGCATCTGAGACAATGGGGAGGAATGTGGGGCACAGAAGGGGTTCAAAACTGGTTCTTGGAATGGCCAGGAGAAAATGGCGGGTCTGCTTTTATGTTGTTGCACCTGCCTGGTATGATGCCCACTGACAGCTTGCAGGGTTGTGCAGGAATAGGCTCCTCCATCGCTTCATTATCTGGGCCAGGTAATTATGAGAAGAATTTGTGATGGAACCAATTTGTCTGTGGAGTTGCCTCATATTGTCTACCTTTCATACTCTGTGACCCTTCTTGTCTTTGGTGTTGGAGTCCTCCCCACCCTAGCTGGATTCTCAGAGCCTCTTCACTTTGCTGGCTGGGGCTTGGCCAGCACTCTGCAACCATCTGCTCAAGCTGCAAAGCTCTTTGTTGCTTTTGGCATGTTTAATAGCTTAATTTCTATTTTTCTATTGGGAAATGCAGTTTGCCAGCGTTGAGGCCGCAGTGGGTGCTAAAATGGTTTCTGATCACTATCTTGAATGTTAATATCCTAATACATTTTGTTGTCAATGACCTGTCCTCCCTGCCACTGTTCTCACTCCCCTTTTGCAAAGATAGGCTTGCTGCCTGCCTTTGGATGGGCCTCACCGCCCATCTCATTCCTCCGCTGTCTTCCTCCCCACTTTTCACAGATAGCATTGTACTTTGAACAATAAAGTCCACAGTCATGGGAAAGCTTTAACTTGGAGGATATGAGAAAGTGTTTCACTTTGCTGGTGCAGTTAGGAGGGATAATCTAATCTCTAAAAAGGCATACATCATTTAAATTCTGTACTGTGGAGCAAGGAGGGCACTGATAGTTTTGAACTTTGGCAGGGACAGGATTCTGGCTTAGCTGTATTCAATAGGGCCAGTGGCTAGTTATCCTATTTGTAATTCAGTGCAGGGCTGAGTGATACTTGTGGCGGAGTCAGTATTGGTGGTGAGAGTTTGGGGGAACATTTTCTTTTCCATAAACTTAAAATCATGGACTCTTGGGTCAGAAGAGATGAGAAGAGTCATCCCATGGAGTGACCAGTTTGTTATTTGGATCCCATCCAGATTCCTGATTCAAGTAAGAAGCTCCAGTGGGGTACCTGGGAAAGATCCCTTTGAATGAAAATGAAATTTCAAGGGTACCTTAAGTACTCTAAACCATGAAAGGCTAAGAGTGGCAGTGCAGTGGGGCTCTTGGGCATCTCTGGACACCTAGAATCTGTAGGGTCAGATGTTGGTGGGGGTGACCTGGTGAACATCAGTTCAAGTTCAGTTTTTGTGCCTCATGGGTAGTCATATGTGGTGCTCATGGTATAACCTCCTTGGCTTCCCTTCTCCTGTCATTCAAATAGGTATAAATCACATGGAGGCTTAGAGAATGGAGGCTTAGAGGGGTGAATGACCTATAGTAGGCTCTGGAAACCCTGAACATAGAGATTTTACCATCTCTACAAATGTATATTGAGTGTTTCCTGACTAAGAGCCAGTAAGCTAAGGATGAAAATATGGTTATTACACTTTGTGTCTAGCAGGGAAGAAAGCTACATAGACAATGTGTTACAGTTTGACAGGAGCCATTATTAACTGTGCTGTAGGAACACAAATGAAGGCATAATGAATTCTTATTGGGCACATTTAGAAAGGCTTCAGAGAGGTGATAATTGACCTTGACCTTGAAGAAGAGGGGGTATCTACCAGACTGCTTCTTCCTAAGTATTACTCGCTAAATGTGTGTTTGCTCTCTTATGGAGGACACAGTTTGGATCTTGCAAAGATGTCTTAACTTCAAGAGGCCAGACTCTACTGTTGTAATTTCTATTAGCCTGGTTCTGCATAGCAGAAGTGGTTAGCTGGTTTTGAGGCAGGGTGGGTGGAGAAGGTCATTGGTAAGCAGTTAGCATGTACACTGTCTCTCTCCAACCTTAGTAGAACCTGAGGTTTTCAAAAAATGTGTGTAGCCAACACACATCCTGAGCATGGAGGTCCCTGGATCTCTCATAAGCACTATACTTTCCTGAGCCTTTGCTTATGTTGTTTCCTCTACTTAGAACCCTTTCCTTTTCTTGCCCATGGAGACTTCCCAGACTGCTCATCTACACTGGTTTCAAGCCCCTTGGATATGATTTCAGTTCTCTATTCCTCATCATTAAGCTCATCAGAGAACTATTATCTCTTTTTTTGACCCTTTGGTGAGACTATAAATGCTGTGAGCGCAGGAATGGTGTCTTCTGCTTCTTTTAGTTCCCTAGGAAGTCATTTGTGCAGAATAAAAAACAAAAGTTTCTTTGGACTGTCTTGGCATTGGATCTCAGCATTGTTCAGAACTTACCAATGACATGCTGCACTGGGTGATTCTTGGTTGTGGGGTCTGTCCTGTATACTGTAAGTTGTTCAGCAGCCTGTTTGGCCTTTTCCTTCAGATACCAGTTGTGGTACTCTCTCACCAGTCAGGACAATCAAAAACTTCTCCATGTTTACCAAGCATCCCTTGTAGTGCAGAATCCGTTCTGGTTGAGGACCATTGGCATGATGCTGCCATTTGGGTATGCATTAGACCCCCTAGTACTGCATCTGGGATGCTGTAGACAGTCAATGTTGATGCTTCATTCCTAATTCACCTAGCACTTGGCACATTTGTGGGCTGGCAAATTGCATAGAGCTGTGACTCTAGATTTTAGCAGTTTGGGGTGGAGATGTTGCAGAGCTCTTGGGTTGCCCACTCAATGCACTAACAAAGTTACTGTCATTTTCTCAATTGCAGATTGATCTGGAGCCAGAAGGAAAAGTGTACGTGATCATTGATCTCTCAGGTTCATCTGGTGAAGGTAGGAGAGCATGACCTTGTCCTCTTCTAGTAACCCTTTGTCTTCTAGGTCTCTCCTTTCCTTTCTTGGCTGGGACATATTACACTGACATTTAATTAATTGGCATGCTTTAGAGGAAAAGGGTATTTTGAAGATGCTATGCCTGTGTACCAAAAAGGACCAGCCATCTGTTAATTGGTGGAGCAGAGGGAAGATTTCTGACTTACCAAGCAAGGCCAATAAAACAGGCATTTCACATGCCATGTGTGAGGCAGGCTTTGGCAGAGTGGCAACCTCTCCCAGGAGGCTTCTGTGGGGTTTGTGAGTGTGCAACAGAAGGAAGTGAAACCAGTTGGTCTAACGGTATTCAGAAAGGAAACAAATAAGGTGTCAAACTTCAGAATCCTGCTTCTTTAGAGCTCTTATAGATTCTTTTGCCAGTTCTTTATATGGCAAAAGCCCTGCTCTTAAAAAGAAATGATGGGGCCAGAGAATATCTGCTCCCCACTGGCTGATCAGATAGTGTATGGATTTTCTCTGATAGTTGGATTTTCCTTCTCTCTGTCTCTCTCTTTTTTTTTTTTTGACACCTTCTTCTTTCCATTTCTTACTCAGTTAATACCTTTTAAGGGTTTATGCTGGATGGTAAAGACTGAGCAAACAGGGTAGAAGGGAAGGCAAGGAAATAAAACCTTATCCAGACAGGAGCCAAGGAGTTCATGGCAGATTTAGGCTTTAGACAAGGTTGAGAATTAGGACTGAAAGGAAGTTATTGGAACCATCTTTCCTCTCCTCTTCTCTCTGGACAGGAAAAAAAGAACAGTTTTAATGCCATGGGAGAGAGATTGGGAAGCCTTATCTGGTTCCTCTTGGCAATGAGAAAAAAATAGTTTGGGGGCTGTGTCTCAAGGGGAAAGATGGGCACTCAGCTATCCTGGATGGGACACTCAGGTTTTTCATAATATCTCCCCAGAATACTGGGGATCACAAGCACAAGGTCATAACCCCACAGAGACTCTAGGTGAAGAATCAGTGATGGGAGAGGAAAGATATGGAAGCAAATTCAATGGAGCCCATCAAATAATCACTTGATAGTGGTGCCTGATAATTTTCATTTGGCTAATTCATCACCCAATCTCAACAGGTGTCCAGAATAATCCATAAAGTGTACGTATATGGTGATCCTACTAGAATTCAGTCTTCTTTTAATAGATATCAAAGATATCCTTTTAAAATTGGCTGCTTACATTTTCTGCTCTTCACTGCAATTACATTTTGGCATTTCCAACTTCCCTTCTTTTCTCTCAGTGCTAAACAGCCCAGAATAGAATCTGTTGTAGAAGATTTGAGGATTTAACAATATTTAGTATAGAATATTTAAGACCTACAAAATGACCTAAAGAGAAGTAAAATGAGCACCTATGTGTCTTCCATCCAGATCAAGACATAGAGCAACCTAGCCTAGTACAATGGCTAATACCATAAAGTCCCAGTCATCTGGGAGGCTGAGGTAGGAGGGTCACTTAAGCCCAGAAGTTTGATGCCAGCTTGAGTAAGATAGTAAGACCTGTCTCAAAAAATAAGGAATAAAGCAATCAGTAAGCTTTTAATTTTTTTTTTTTTGGTGTGGTACTGGGGATTGAACTCAGGGGCATTCTACCTCTGAGCTATACCCCCAGTCCTATTTTTTATTCTTTATTTTGAAACAGGGTCTCATTAAGTTTCGGAATGCCTCACTAGGTAGCTGAGGCTGGCCGCAAACCCAGATCCTCTGATCTCAGTCTCCCAAATGCTAGGATTACAAGCGTGTGCCACCACGCCTGGCTTTTTTTATATATATATATATATAAAAAAAAAATATATATATATATATATATATATATATTTTTTTTTTTTTTTTTTTTTTAGGTACTGGGGATTGAACTCAGGGGCATTCTACCTCCGAGCTATACCCTCAGCCCTATTTTTTATTCTTTATTTTGAAACCGGGTCTCACTAAGTTGCGGAGTGCCTCACTAGGTAGCTGAGGCTGACCGCGAACCCGGATCCTCCGGTCTCAGCCTCCCGAATGCTGGGATTACAAGTGTGCGCCACCATGCCCGGCTTTTTTAACATATTTTTTTAACACTATAGGTGATTCAAATTCACCAGAGTTAAGGTTTTACAGTGGCCTCCTGATTGTAGGAACTAGTGAAACATTTGATAGTAAAAAACCAATTCGTTTTTTCCATTTTGTAATCTTAATTAGACATATTTCCTGTGCCAGGATGCTGACTAACCAATGGAAGGCTTAGATTATTTTCTTTTTCTTTGGAAAGATTAATGACTTGCAAAATTATAGAAGACATCTTATTTTTACATTAGAGGGAAAGGAGATGGACAATGAGTGAATAAATAAATCAAAAGTAATCGATCTTTTTCTTTTTGCATTTGTAGTTTATTGCATGTGAATAGCCAAAACAATTTTCATTGGGTTAAATTCTGAGTTCATTTTTTTAATCTCTTTCATCTAAAGAAAGCAGAGTTTACTTTAGAAATGCTGACACATGCCAGAATCTGTAAAGTGCTAGCATGTGTTGCTCTGAAGAAAAGAAGACGTTTCCGCTCCTTTTTTTCTTGCTGTTCCTAGACTTGAGATCTCTTCTGTGGGTGGCATTTAGGTAGACTTTCAGTAGTCTCTACTTTGAAGCTGATCAGTCTTGTGGCCAGGACTGTAAAAGATCCTAGTCTGGAGGTAGTTTGGGTTCAGGAAAGGCTGAGAGGGTGAGGAGAGGACCTAGTGAATGAGAAACCACAACATTCATTACCTAGGCTGCAGGAGAAGGGCCTGGGTGAAACACAGTCATCACAGCTACCCTACTGGATGTGTAGAATGTAGACACTCACAGGTTCTTGTCAAAGTCCCTTTCTTGAGTAAAGATACCTAACTATTCTGTGAAAGGGTGAAAAGATTTGCACTGTGGCATAGCTGGGGCCCCATTATTCTATTATTTAGTATCAAGCATCCCTTCAGGTCTACTACCTCCAATGGTCCAGCCCCATCAATTATAAAAAAAAAAAAATCATAGAAACTGCACAAACTTTACAACATGTGCACATTCCAAAGATCCCAGAGAAAGGTGTGGGGATAAGGTGGTGTGAATATACCCGCTTCTTCTAGGATATGCTGAAGGATTCTTTTTCTTGATACCATGCCATTAGAAAGCCTGAGTGTCAGCCGGGCGTGGTGGCACATGCTTGTAATCCCAGCATTTGGGAGGCTGAGACCAGAGGATCCGGGTTCTCGGCCAGCCTCAGCTACCTAGTGAGGCACTCCGCAACCTAGTGAGACCCGGTTTCAAAATAAAGAATAAAAAATAGGGCTAGGGATATAGCTTGGAGGTAGAATGCCTCTGAGTTCAATTCCCAGTACCGCAAAAAAAAAAAAAAAAAAAAAAGCCTGAGTGTCTACATCTGCTGGAGCAGGATATAATGTGATTTCTAACTGTCTAATGAAATTCCTTTGCTGGCATGTCCTGTGTAGTTCACTATAATGGGATTTGACCAGTGTGTGCTTTAGCTAAACCAAGAAGCCTAACCCCAGATGTGAAAGGTCAGGCCAGATGACAGTGAAGGTCATTTCAAGTCATATGATTCCTATCCTGTGCTATAATTTGAATAGACACCTGTCAGAGCTAATGGATGAGGGCTGGTTAATTTCTACAGCTGGTAAAAGTTGAGAGAGATTGACTTCTTCAGACACTTTACTTATATATCCTAGGCAGCAAACCTACTCACAGAATGCTTTTATGTAAGCACCAGTCTCATGTGCTTCTTAGTACTTTCATCACAGATAATAATCACATGACTTCCTAGTAAGCATGGCACTACGTCTCACTACAGATTTAAATCAAAGCATAATTAGTCCAGGTAATAGCATAAACAGCATAGAATATTCAAATGTGCAAATGATTGTTTCTTGCTATGATTGGTATTTTCTTCGTGATAGCCAATTTTATATGATTTCCTACTCTTTATAATAATATGACAATACAACATTCACAGGCCTCCAGGTCAGAGATGGTCCAAGCCTCACCTGGGATTTATAACCTTTTCTTCCCCCTGCCTTCCATGTAGGTGCAATGCCCCTATGGGAGAGTTCTTCAGAGTCTAAACCAATATAAAGGACTAACAAGAATAGGCCTCATTGGAATGTTTGGTTCCTTCTACTGTTTCTCCAGTAACATACACCATAATTTGAATTATTTTTTCAACACATAAATCATAAATTATGCAGTTCAATCAAGTTTTGGAGCAACTGTATATTGTGGAAGTGGAAGACGAGAAGCAGGGAGGACTCATCCCCTCTCTTTTTGCAGCCACTGGCCCCTCAGTGAAAGCCCTTCATCTATTTGAAGACAGTTACCAATTCCCTCTTCCTTGGGTCAAATTCATCAAATCTCTTAACCTTTCTGAAAGGATATTTTAGAAATCTTATCTTTGCAGTTCTCTTCTGGACTCTTTTTCAAGTTGCATAGACATATGTGATTAAACCAGCTCTTCTTGGTTCTGGAAAGAGAACATGTTGTGTAGAGATTTTAGTGCTACTAGATACCTGGCAGTATTACCTCCATTCAGGGCAGGAAAGTTACAAAAGCCAGTAATGTGCTTAAGGCCACAGGGCTGATTGGGAGGAACTGCTGGATCCAGATGCTCCAGGTTAGGCCCTCAGAATGTGTTTGCCACATGACCTCCATGCTGCTCTTCTTAATTTAGTTCTTTTCTTCAGAAAGCTTTTTATAGAAATCTGAAGATAGAAGTTGTAGCTTTTAATCCAAAGGTGACCCAGGAGTCCTTTTCATAAATAAGCATATCCACTCTCATAGAAAGGTAAGTGGCCATGGTCCCAGTTCAGGAATGGTTGGATTCTTCTCAGGTTCTCTGTAATATGAGCCCATAACTGATTCTTTTTTTTTTTTTTTTTTTTTTTTTTTGATACTGGGGATGGAACTCAGAGGCATTCTACCTCCGAGCTATACCCCCAGCCCTATTTTTTCTATTCTTTATTTTGAAACCGGGTCTCACTCAGTTGCGGAATGCCTCACTAGGTAGCTGAGGCTGGCCGCGAACCCGGATCCTCCGGTCTCAGCCTCCCAAATGCTGGGATTACAAGCGTGCGCCACCATGCCCGGCTCCATAACTGATTCTTGATGTGAAATTAGACCTGACTCCAATTCTAGCAGGAAAGTAAACTTTCCTCCTGCCCTGCCCTCCTCATTAAAGACTTTGGAGTCTTGTGTCCATGGCAGGCATTAGAGCCTTGCCTTGGGGCTGAAACTCTGTCTTTGCCAGGGTTCAGTATCTATTTAGATAGCATCTCTTGGATTCCAGAATTTGTCTGAAGCTTCAGTTCATAAGAATTCTAGTAGTCTTGCAGGGTTTAAGGGGAATGGGGAACAGGGAAAGAAAGGGAAGACGAGAGATGATAGAAGAGTCGGGAGCTGTGACCTTTGCCTTCAAGGAGCTTGCAATTAAATTAGGAATCTAAGACTTGCAGAAAGAAGGCATTAGAGAACAGTGCAAAGTCAATGTTTCCTTGAGTGCTGAACTGATTATTGCCAGGAGATCTCCAAAATAAATTAGAACTGGAATAACCTGAGAAAATTCAAGGAATATGCAGGGCTTGGGCTGGAAAAGAAAGAATTGGTAGGCTGGATTATCAGGAAAGATGTAGATAGGCCATTCTGAGCAGAGGGAATCATGTTGCCATCCTGAAAGACAACTTGGAGGCTGTTGTTTTCAGGAAGAGCTGGGCAGATAGGATAAATTAAATAAACAGAGTGTGTGCTCTCTAGGAGTGTCAGACAAAGGCAGTCATCAGTGTGGCAGACAGAAATTTTCATGCTACTCAAGCAAGAAAATGAAATGCCATAAATGATTAATCTGTGTTTGAAGATGGAAGGCCATTGTTGTGGGTGTAACTTCGAGGTCAAAGCCTCTCTCCTACCAAGATCCCCAAGGAGGAGGAGTGTCCCATATCAAGTTTGATCAAGTACAGGACATTGGGTAGAGCACTTGTTAGACTTACGCACTGAGGTGTTTAGAAGGTCAAGCCCAGGCATCCCTTTGTGGCCTTTTTTGCAACCTCTGTTTTCCCACTTAGCACTCTCATAGAGTCCCTTAGCATTGACCATCCTCAGCATCCTCCTCATCTCTTGCCTTTTAAAGGTGTCCCCAAATCAAGTACAGATATTCCCACAGTTTCTCTTTTCAAGTTCTATTTGGTACAACACTACTGGAGAGGCTAGGAAGAACTTCCAGCTTCCCAAGCAGGGAACTTTAATGCCAGCTCCAAAGTGCTGATCCATCTCCCTTCTGTGAGATGGAATTCTGATCCTGTTCACCTCATAGGCTCCCAGACATCCATGGACATGTAAGATTCTCTAGTACTATATGAAGAAATAAAATAACAAAATTTAGTTGCCCTAAAACATTGATCTCACAATATGTACCCCATATTCTCTGGCCCCCACCCCACAAAATAACTGCTTGTTTCTGCTGATACTCAGACATAAAGAGCAGGCCCTTTAGTCTCCAGATTTTTGGCTCCGTCCTTGTCCTGATAGAACAAATGTTTGTTCCTAGAAGTGACCATATGCACTGGAGGAGAGAAGGGGAGTCAGCTTGAAAACAGTGAGCACCAAGCCCCTGTCAAGGAGTTTATAATGCCATGAGATGTTGCTAAAGTGCCTGATGAGGAATAAGCCAAGAAACCCTCATTTCCTTCCAAATCGCCTCTAGATGCACAGCAGTTCCTCTGAAATGAGTCATATACAGCTAACAACACCAAATGCCAACCATTAGCAGATGAAAAACAATCAAATCAGGAGTGTTTGGAGAGCAAAGCTCCTTATAATCACTGCTTGGGCCTCCTTCCCATCTGCCATTATAGGAGAAGGGCTATGTATTCTCTGTTGACTGCATGCCTCTTTTATTAATAAAGTAATAGAAGGAATAGTCATGTGGAAGAAATAAGTTATAGAAAGGGTGGGTTTATAATAGGTCCTTCGTCAAGACATGGGCCCCACGCTTCCTCCCCTCCCCTCCCATTCTGTCTCTATTGTCTTATAATCTATCATGTCTGTATCTTATAAAGAAGATTGTTTTGGGAAATTCATGTTTGCAGCTCAGATCTTATTTGGTCAAAGTGGCCTATAATTTAATCACTTACCATTGTTAATGTCCTCATAATTTGGCTTAAAAGAAAGGGGTATTTCCATTCATCTAACCTAATTTAGAGAGTTGTCTTTCAGTACCAATTATTCTATTCTTTTATCTACTTGAAATTGGCCAGTGCTGACAGTTTTATTGATGTTTCTTATTACCTAGCTTTGTTGAAACATTCACATTTTCATAATCAAGTACATTCACTATCCTCAATCAAGGGGCTCATGCTAGGGCTTTTATCTTCTTCCTTTATTGTAAACCTTGGATGTGAGCTCGTGCAAACCAGGGATGGAGTATGCATACCTGTGTGCATACAGGTGAGAACAAATGTCTCTGAACCAGCTATTCTGCCTCCTCTTTATCCTCAGTTTCCTTCATTGGAAGCATTATTTATTTTCTTATCTAATGTACAAGACCCTAGGGGTCTAGAGCTAATGAATGTGGTCCCTGCTCTCAGGAAACTCATATTCTGATAGAAGGAGGCAAGCAATAGACTAGGAAGCACAGTACCATGAGTTAGCTCTTAGGTAGCTGTTGGAGTACAGGGTGCAGAGTGGCCATCAAGAAGGCTGCTTTTCTCTTGAGCCTCTCCTTTGAGTATGCAGTCAATAAGTGACACCCACTAACACTGACCCCACATGGTCCCATAACATGGGACCCACACAGCAAGCCTTAAATGCAAGTAGTAGTAGTTGTCCTTTACCTGGTTGAGGAAGCAGAGCTACCTCCCACAGATGATCCATCTAAAATAAGATCGAATAAAGAGGGGCTAGGATTTGATTTTTTTAAATACAATCTTATTAAATACATCTTATTTATATACTCATTTATTCAACATTCATTCACTCATTCATCAAGCACCTATGTATGCCAGTTGGTCAGGGCATAGAAGTGAAAAATATGGAGATTACATTCAAGTGGCATGCTGTTGTATGTATAGGTATATATGCATGTATATATGTGTGTACATAAACTGTGTATTTATATGTATGCATGTGTATATATATACATATATATGTGTGTGCATGTGTGTTGTATAAATTGTCTCTGCAGTGGTACATAGCATACTGGGAACAGTGGTTGTCTCTGGGGAAGGGAAAAGGAGAATTTGGAAAGGCAGGAACATTTCTTTTCTAGCCTATAATTTTGTTTTTTTGTCCTTAGTATGCCTGTGAGCTATTTTAAAAATTACTTAGAAAGTAAAAAAAAAAAAAAGATTAGGTGGAAATGTAACCATTCTCTTATGCAGAGACAGTGACTTGCCACCAGCCAGAGGCTACAACAGACTAGAAAACCCTGTCAGAGGGCTGACACACTGAATCCACAGAATAACACATCCAACACACAGAATCCACATCTAGGAACAGGAAGCCCCAGGAACGACGCTGTCCACCCACTCATAATGCAATGCTGAAATTAGGGATTCCTATAGACTGCCTATTACTGAGGACTGACTACTCCCAATGTAGAGAGGCAGGTGGGCCCGGTGGCCTGGACTCAGGTCAGGGAAGACACTCAGTACCTGAACTCCAGGCAGCCACTTGCCTTTGCCTGCTAGCCCCCTCTTGCACCTGCCAGATGGAGGATCCCACTGTGGTGTTTCTGGTGGCAGCACTGTTCAGTACTTGGCATCTGCTGCTTCTTGTTCCAAGCTTAGTCATCTCCACAAACTGATGGCTTCACCAACCTTGGTACCTTTTGCCCAGATAAGTAGGGCTGGTGACTGCCAACAGGCCTTACCTACTTTCCAGGCATTCCAGGTTTTTTTTTTTTTTTTTTTCTTCTGACATTGCCAATGGTGATGCATAGTTCAAAGGGAGAGGTGTTCTTTGCAAGAGGCACCCATGACCTTGACTCATGACCTATGTGAATTATTTTGGAACTGGCAAGAAAAGTGAACTCAGGGGAAGTTCACTTTCAGATATCTTGTATGTGTTGCTGGGACCCCCAGTTTAATTCTTGCTCCACAATTAATTACATGATTTATCAATGTGTTCAACAAATATATACCTAGGGTCTTGCCTGAGAGGTACTAAGAGCCGAAGAAACAAAAGTGAGAAAGACATTGGCCTTGCCCCCTCAGGAGCTCCCAAACTAGAGGTTGTCCAACAACAAGTCATATATTCTACTTGGGCCACTCTGCACACAGGAAGAGGGTGGCACCCTTCTATCTCTGTAGTTCTGGGTCAAAACCAAGAGATGTTTGCCCAAGCCTGGGCACATGTAAGGGAGAGTAGGAAAGAATAAACTTTTCCAAGCCAGATCTCTGTATAGGGGTTATCTTATTATCTTATCTACACTGAAATGGATCTGCCAGATAGGTTTTATGTCGCTACCTTACTGATGGGGGAAATGAGTTTTAAAGAGTTTAAGACTGTGAATCATTAAGAGATCCTGTGGAAATTCAGGTTCTGACTCGTGGGACTGGATGGGGCCTGAGCTCCTGCATTGCTGACCAGATGCTGGAAGATGCTCATGATGCTGGTCCCCAGACTATCCTTTGAGTAGCAAGAGACTGTAGGCCAGAGATGTGCCCTCTGAATCAGGCTTAGCAGCCATCCGTTTCTACTTGATTGACAGTTAAGAGGGAAATCTACTGATTCCTTTGACTCTTTTCCTGTTTAGAATCTTCTCCCTCCCCATCCTCCTTTTTGCTGGGGAAGGGAGTAGAGGAGCCTCTCAGTATTCTCAGGGAGGCTGAGCAATGCCCGGGCTTGGTTTCAGTCCTGTGTTGAGTAGTCTGCAGAAGGCCCAAATGGACAGCATCAGTACTCTTCAGAAATGAGACCAAGAACCAATTTATACCAGTAAAACAAAGCACTAAGCAACCCTTCTAAAATCCACCAGTCAGGATATTGGATTTTTTGTTTTTGTGTTTGTTTTTCTATAAATACCCTGAAATATTGAGTGGTGCTTGAATTTGATCCCACTGTGTTAATTTTCTCCTGGTTCCTGGGGCTTTAATTAAAGAAACTCACCCAGAGACCTTGCTAGAACTTATCTCTACGTGACCCTCCTCTGATAGGCAGGTTGTGCCTGCTTTTTATGGAAGGAGAAATTCAGTGAGAGTTCTGGATGAGGGGCTGGGTACACACTAGGGGCATAATTTTTACTTATTGGATAAATGAATGCATGATTAAATGAAAATAACAGGAAAAAGTGTCACTTTTGAAGGAAACTGTTGAGATAAATAAGGTGTTTGGCTGACTTTGCTTTGGATAATCAGTTGTTTCATATTCCAGTGTACAATCAATTTCATGGAGGCAGGTATGAGACTGAATATTTAAGCCTTCTGTGCAAGGTACTTATTAGGGACTTTTTGAGGCCACCTCAGTGCCTTCTCATACACCAAGTCCCCAACTATAATACCCTCTTCCCTCCCTGTTTATTCAGCTACTTCTCTATTCTTCAAAATTAGGTTTCAAGTTTGCCTCCTCCTCAAAGCCTTCCCACACAGGCTCAGCCCACTTGCCCTCCTCTGGTTCACACTGTATTTGCCCACTGCCTCCTCTTTGCTATTCGGCACCACGTACTCATGTATTTATATTTTATCTGTAACTAGAGTCCATGTTGTGCCCTGCCTGCCCCCCAGACCACAGCCATTGGAGGGCAGAGGTTTATGCAATGTGAGCTCAGGAACTGAGAGGTGACCCACAGTCCAGAGCCAGCCCAGTGCAGTGAAGCTTCAGGCTGGCTTCATGCTACTGCATCACAGAGCCTGGACCCCCAGCCTACCTTTCTGACTACACAAAACCAGTTTGGGAATAAGGACCATCTCTGTAAGTGGGGCCTCTTGATCCCATGCAAAACCAGACATGGATCTAGACCATAAAAACCAAGTGTGAAACACTTTCTCATGGAGGCATGGATGAAGCCTCTGGGAGCTGTGATGGCTTGGCTATGGACTGTTCAGTGCGCTGTTCCCAAAAAAGCTCATGTGTTGGCAATGCACAAATGTTCAGAGGTGAAATAATTAATCACATCTTTATCCTCACTGCAGAATTAATTGATAGGCTGATCATTTGAATGGACTTATGGGGTAGTAACTGCAAGCAGGTGGGGTGTGGCCAGAGAAGGTAGGTCAC
The DNA here is from genome assembly GCA_004027655.1 of Graphiurus murinus. Lineage (NCBI taxonomy): Eukaryota > Metazoa > Chordata > Mammalia > Rodentia > Gliridae > Graphiurus > Graphiurus murinus. The sequence continues at coordinate 31,837 of PVLC010005381.1, read as the reverse complement.
TGGGGCCAGAGCCTTGGGGATTATGTTGCTGGTCCCTTCCTCTTGCTTTCTCTGCTTCCCATTTGCCATGAGCTGGGTAGCTGCCCTCCGCCATGCCCGGCTACTATGGTGTTTCTATCTGGCCAACCATGGACTAACCCTTTGAAATTGTGAGACCAATAAGTCTTTTCTCCTCTAAGTTGTTCTTGTCAGGTACTTTGGTCACAGTGATGAAAAGCTGACTAGTACAGGAACCATGATTATTTGTAGGGCCACATTAGCACTGGGCCCAAGTCTCCCACATACTTACACAGAATTCAGCATAAGCAGCTTTATGGTGAGGTATGGTGCCAGTAACCCCTTTAATTGAAATTGGAAACTTAAGATTCTGTTTCTTGCCTGGCTATAAATCAGTTCATTGAAGGTAAAAAATAATGAGTATTTATGACCTTCCCCTGGATCACATCAATAGCACTGATATGCTATGATTCTGCAGATGCTCAGGATTTGGGCTTCTTAAATTGAAGATTTTTTTTTCTTTTTTGCGGAACTGGGGATTGAACCCAGGGGCATTCTACCTCCCAGCTACACCCCCAGCCCTATTTTTTATTCTTTATTTTGAAACAGGGTCTCACTAAGTTGCAGAGGGCCTCACTAAGTAGCTGAGGCTGGCTGCGAACCTGGAATCCTCCAGTCTGGTTCCCAAGTACTGGGATTACAAGCATGTGCCACCACGCCCGGCTCAAGTTGAAGATTTTCTGAATACAGGCTTGAATCAATGAGCAAGTCCCTTCACCTCTGTTCACACTTCTTAGCCAAAGAACAGGAGCCTTAGTAGTGTGTAACACCTGGTGTGAATCTTTAAGAACTCAAAGTATGGCCTAGGGGAAGAGGGAGTGAACTAGTCTGTGTCACTTTAGGGCAGCTCCAAGACCAGAAGGGTTACAGGGAGATAGATCTAAGCTTAGTGTAGACTATGAGAAAAGCCTCTAATAAACAGAGCTTATGAGCAGCTAATATGTTTGAACAGGAAACAGGGAGCTCTCTATCTATGGAGGTATTGAGGTGGACTGAAGGATCAATAGTTGCTCCTTAATTTCTCTCATGAGGCTCCAATGTGGGACATGCTTTAAGAACCATCCATTTGTGTTCATTGAGGAACAGGTCCATTTGCCAGGAGGGAAATAGCAACAAAAGCCCCTGCCTTTAGGGAAAAAAAGCCTTTCCCCATGCTTGCTCATGAGTCCTGTGAGGTAAAAATTTTCTACTCAAATTTAGGAAAGTTGTGCATGGAAACCCCACCAGAGGGAAGAGCCTAGGATTTCCTCAAGAAGAGTTTGGCTAGCTTTTTGCCCTGAGAAGAGGCTTCATTCTGGGGTAGGAAGTTCCTCAACAGGGTGGGTAATGTATGGCCATAAGTAGACAATACATTGCTGTATGAGGTGGGACACCCAGTGGGGTAGTTAACTCCTCTCCCTAACACTGACCTTCCCTCTGGTAATGCTTGATATTTTCCCTTCAGAACTTCCACACTGATAGCAATTTAAGCTCTTGATGCCCATTGAAAATCCAACACTATCTTCCTTCAAAAACAAGCACACAAGCCAGGAATGTTGGCACGTGTTTGTAATCCCAGTACTTGGGAGGCTGAGATAGGAGGATGCAAGTTGAAGAATAGCTTCTGCAAACTAGCAAGGCCCTTAGCAACTTAGTGAGTAGCTTGGAGGCAGAGTGCCCCTGGGTTCAATCCTCAACATTCCCTCTTCCCCCCCAAAAAACCCCACAACAAACAAACAAAAAACCAAGCACACAAGGTCAACCTTTGTAGGAAGATGGCATCCTATACCCTTTTTGAACCTCCTTGTGCTCAAAGAATCTACAGCCAGATCTGCAGGCAGTCACTTCCCCAAATCTGCACATGAGGCTTTCTAAAAATACATCTGAAAGCCAAAGGAGTGAAAGTTGAATAATTGAGTTAAACGTTATGATGGGAGATTTCATTACCAGAGAACTAATATGTATTATAATATCCTCTCCATATGCCTTATTGTTCAGACACAATCTTTGGTAACATTTCCAGCATTCTGATTGTCAGAGCAGCGTGTCAGTCGGCTTCAGTGCCAGGAGGGCCCAGCCAAGGCTACAGTTGCAGGATTTGCTGTATTGAGATAGAGGAGTTCCATCTCTCATCCTAGGCCTAAATTTGTACCTTTTTCTTAACCTATTATTTTGATTTTATTTTAAAGGGCATGAGGCAATGAAATATTCAAATAATTACACAAATACTTCTTTCAGTCTAAGTAAGCGCCATCACAGGCAGGACTGTGTCTGTTTTCTTTTTTTTTTTTTGCGGTACTGGGGATTGAATGATTGAATGCAGGGGCATTCTACCTCTGAGCTATACCCCCAGCCCTATTTTTTATTCTTTATTTTGAAACAGGTTCTTACTAAGTTGCAGAGTGCCTCACTAGGTAGCTGAGGCTGGCCATGAACCTGGATCCTCTGGGTCTCAGCCTCCTAAATGCTGGAATTACAAGCGTGCGCCACCATGCCTGGCTAGGACTGTGTCTGTTTTGATCTCTGTTTGCCTTCATAGCCCAGGAAGCATAGAGACAGTGGTACTCAGGAAACATGCCAACTAAGGGATGACTGTGGCCCAGATAAGATGGCGAAGCTATGGAGGTGGCGTGGATGCTTGGCCCTCAGAAGCACCACTATGACATGTTGCTGCCACCGATGCCTGAGAGGCCACGTTTAGTCTGTGTGTTGTTTGAAGGCTAAATGGATGCATGTCAAGAAGGGCCTGTAATAGGTGGGTTTGGGGTCACCAGGGCTATTGGCAGAGAGGCTGGAGCTTGGAAGACAGACTTCACCTGTTTAATTACAGATGTCTCTCCAGCTGCTCCACCTCTCCCTGCCTGTAATTATGGCCCTTGCAGCCACTCTCCTGCCAGGCCAACCAGAAACACCTAGCTCTGCTTGGCGAGGAACCTATTTTGCTTTTATTTTTAATCTTTTAAAGTATAGATCAAATCAGGACCCTTTCAATTTAACATTCACTTTCAATGTGGCAAAGGCCTTCACAAAGCTTTCTTTGTCTTAGAAAACAAAAGATGATTACTTCATTTGATTTAAGGAAAAAATACCATTTGTGAGTTGTTTCTTTTGGATTAATCTGTCCTTAATTTAAATCAGCCTTGTTCTCCCTCCATTCCACTATTTTTGTTTTGAAATGATATGTTACGGGTCTTGTATATCTGTGATTCAGCTTAAGAAAAAGAGCGTGAACAGTTTCTTTGCAGCCCCCTGGGAACCTTCCCTCTTCCTCTGCTCACCCGTGCTTCCCCAAAGGTAATTATTGTTCTGAATTTTGTGTTATTTTCTTGCATTTCTTTATGGTTTTACTACCTATACAAATGTTTTCCTAAATAATAAATTGTTTTGCCAGGCATGGTAGCACACACCTATAATCCCAGTACTTGGGAGGCTAAGGCAGGAGGATCACAGATTCGAGGCCAGTCCAGCAACTTAGCAAGACCCTGTTTCAAAATTAAAAAAAACAAAACTAAACTAAACTAAAAAGGACTGGGGATGTAGCTCAACAGTAGAGTGCCTCTGGGTTCAATCATATAACACACACATAGGCACACAAACACACAGGTATACACACCATACTATATTGTTTAGTTTTACCTACTTTTGACATTTACTTAAATAGTATATATAAATTATTTGTGATTCACTCAATTTTATACATTGGAGGTTCATTCATGTTAGTGTGTGTGTGGTTACAGTTAATTCATTTTCATTTCTGTACATCATTCCATTATATTAATATGTCAAAATTCATTTATGTACTTTGCTATTCATGAACATCTGGGCTATTGTATTGTTTTTGCGGTTAGAAGCAATGCTACATTTAGGGCACACTTGCATGCATCTATAGTTTCTTTAGGTTATTGACCTAGGTACTGAGTTGATGGTACAATAGATATGCATATGTTTGATTTTACTACATAGTGATAAACTACTTTCCAAAGTGTGTGTGTGTGTGTGTGTGTGTGTGTGTGTGTGTGTGTGTGTGTGTGTTGATGCTGCCACCAGGCATGTTTGCAATATTCACTTGTTTTGTATCTCCATTATAATTATAATTTGTATTTCTCTGATTATTAATGATGCTGAAAATCTTTTCAAATGTCAACAGATTTTTGACCATCCATCAGAAATTTCCATTCATTCCTTTCTTGAATTTTTCTCTTATGTTTTTATCTATTTCTCACTGCTTCAGAGGCAGTTTTATGTGTTGCAAATATCTTCCCCTAGTCTGTGGCTAATTGTTTCATTCTCTCTGTGGTCATCTGATACACAGACATCCAAAGAATGAGACTTGGTGGATCTTGAACAAATCATTTCACATGTTTGGGCTTCCAGACGTGTTTCTGCTTGGGTAAATGAGCATGCTGATGTATTCCCACTTAACTAGCACAGTAGTTAAGATAGCAAAATGAGTGGACATGGGTGAAAGCTTGTTCTAAAAGTAGTGTACCACACATGCATGTAATAAAGGAAGTCTAGTTTTCTTCCTACGTTATCACACTGCCCCCATTTTTATGCATAATATTCTCTCTGGGAGTATTTTTTGTTACTGGAGCTGCTTTTTTAAAAAAATTCACTTAGCACCTTATGAAATGATTATTTGTTTACTTATTTTCTGTTTGCCTCTCTAGAATGGAAGCTTTTCAGGGCAAGAGTTCTTATCTGCCTTGTTTATCACTGTTTCCCTTGCAACCTGGAATGATACCTGGCACATTGTAGGTGCTCAATAAATATTTGTTCACCGAGCTAATCAATCATGCTAGTAGTGGCTGTGCTATCATTGCTATGTGATCATCCAAGTACTGTCTTTAGGAGTTGCTCCATGTTCAGCAAACTTGTAAACTTATGCAGTGAGTTGGCCAGCGTATCTCTGGCCTTTTCCTTTCCAGAGAGGGTGGGTGGAGTGAGAGGAAGGGAATTGCACCCTTGGGAGCCCAGAGTTGAGTTTTCAAATTTGTGGTGGGGGGTGGGATGGGGTGGAGGCCCTGATGGGCTGGCACTCCTCTGAGAGGCCAGAAATTCCCAGGCTATTTTCTTTGTCCTTCTGTATGGTTGCTGTCAAGTTTGCTGCTTTTTCAAACACTCTTGGCTTTTGCCTTGTTGCCATAGAAACCAGAGCTGGTAGTTGGGGGAAAATGTGTATGCGTGCCAATGCAGGGGGAGGGACTGTAGGGGAGTTGGTGGCCAGGGACTTGAAAGAGAGGAGCCAGTGGAAGATAGTCTTGGAAGTGTCTTTGAAGGCCCTGCCCACTTTGAGGGCACTCTCTGCAGAGAGCTTTTGACTTTGCATGGTGCATATTTGGAGAACAATCTCCCTTTGTAGATTTGCAGGGCTCTCCTGGCACCAGTCCAGTCTTTCAGTGGAACATCTGGAAAGGCTTGGCCCCTCCCTGTGCCAAAGCCACGGAGCCCTGGAGACAGAGATCCATGACCTTTTCTTGGCAGCTTCTTAACCCATGTCCAGACAAGTGTGTTCCTGGGAACCAGTGAGTCACAGGGATCTTTGATGCCAAGGCTCCTGAGCTGTGGCTGTCTACTTTCACTTCTGATAAGAGGGTAGGGACAAGGAAAGGGCCTGGGGAGGGTGAGAATTTGGCTTTTTAGGAAATCAGAACTTAAGTGGGAAGTCCTGCTTCCTATGTGGTTTTCTGGCTGGGAAAACAGCAGGCGGAGATATCTGAGATATGGCTTGATGTTGATGCTCCTTTGTGCTGGGGCTGACATTAGGGTGGGGGTGGGCCTGAGGCTAAAGTTTAATTTGGCTCTAACCTCCACAGGGAACCTTTGCAAGCCCTGGGAGATCATTTTGAAAAAGTGCCTGGTGATTTTTTTTTATGCACATAATTTATAACACACCAGGTGTGCTGCAAAGAGTGAAAAGAACTTATTATGCATAATATATTGGGGCTAAATATGCCATGTAATTACCTGTTCCATAGGAATGTTTTATAACCCATGCAATAGGTTGCACATTTAATATTCATCATAACATGCACACACACGTACAATAGTTAAAAAAAGCAGAGTAGAAATACCCTTAGCTCTCCTTCAATAATAAATGGCCTCTTTGCACATGGGGTCAGGTCCCCAAGGCCAGCTTATTTTCAATATCACTAAAATAAAAGCTCTTTCATTCTTACCTCTTCCTTGTACATCATAGGTTCACAGTAAATACTATTGGAACTGGTGGTGAGAGTGAAGAGTTCCCCTTTACGCAGACATTCTGCTCCAGGTTTATTGTACTGGTGAACCTGCCTGCAGTGCAAAGACAAATTGCCAGGTTTGAAACGTTAAAATACTGGAAGCTAAGCCGGGTGTGGTGGCGCACGCTTGTAATCCCAGCATTTGGGAGGCTGAGACCGGAGGATCCGGGTTCAAGGCCAGCCTCAGTTACCTAGTGAGGTACTCTGCAACTTAGTGAGACCCTGTTTCAAAATAAAGAATAAAAAATAGGGCTGGGGTATAGCTCGGAGGTAGAATGCCCCTGAGTTCAATCCCCAGTACCGCAAAAAAAAAAAAAAAAAATTACTGTAAGCTAGCTAAATGTCTACAGCTAAGGGACATTTTGTGCCACTCTGTAATGGAATAATAAGCCACCATGATACATTTTTTGGCTTATTTTTATATATGAATGAGAACAGATATTCAAAATAAACATTTATGAAAGTAAGTAGAAGAGAAGGTATACTATGTTTCCACTGGTGTAAAAAGGAATAAAGAAGCACATAGATACCTATATATACATGTATAGTATTCTTGTGTACACATTAAAATTTTTACCTCTGAGCTGGGCATGGTGGTGCAAGACTATAATCCCAGTACTTGGAGCTGAGGCAGGAGGTTCACAGGTTCAAGGCTGGTCTCAGCAAATTAGTGAGACCCTCTTTCAAAATAAAAAGGACTGGGAGTGTAGCTCAGAGGTAGAACGTCCCTGGGTTCAATTCTTAGTTAAAAAAAAAAAAAAAAAAAGATCTCTGACTAGTGGGAAGGGGTACCCAAGGACTTTCACTTCCCCATGTCCTTTTAACTCATGGGCATCTTTGCCTTGAGCTTATATATATTTAAAATCTGTTACTCTGAGTTTCTCATCATGCTGCCTCTTAGTGTACTATAACCACTTCCTCTTCCTACAACAGTCTGTTTCTCTCTGTCCTTACAGGTCTCACAGCCTCTGTGTCAGCTCCTGGGCCTCACTCTTCTGCAGAGCCGCAGAGCTCTGGCGTCCCACTAGCAGTGCATGAGGCCCGAGGTGGTTCTGCTTCACTTCTCTGTGTTAAGTTCCTCTAACCAGGCCATCAGAAGTGAGCATGGTGGTGTGTACCAGAAGGCAGCAGGCCCTCCCCACCAGAGTGATCCAAGGGGTAGGGGTCTTTTCTGTCTGACGTCCTGGGTCCCTGGAGCTGGACTCTGAGTCCCTGACATCTGTGACCCATAACTAAGGGCTACAATTCTGGGAAACCTATTGCTAGGTCATCCTACAGATGATGGGAAGGCTTTGAGGACTGCTGGGACTCAATGTGGGCAGATTATTACCAAAAATCATCTCTGTTCTGCCCCAAGGCTCTTTGTGTGCACATGTGCATGTGCCCTGAATCACCCGTGTGGTGTGCTGCTGAGCTCAAAGCCTGGCCAGGGCTATGCTCACACTGAAAACTCAGGTACCCTCCTGCCCCAGACTAGAGCATTTTGGCTGAGAATCATTTTGAGGAGAGCCTCACGTATTCCACTTGCTGGAGCCTTGTTGCTGGAGAAAAGAGCAGATGGAAATACTGTGTGTGGTTTGAGGGCCTGGGGTAGAGGCTGTGGGAGAGGGTAGCTGGGCCCACAGTTTGTCCTGTTAGTGTGTTTGGAGTTCCTGGAAGTTTGGTTTGAAGAATGAGGGTCATTGTTTCCTGACATCTCACTTGCATTCAGCCTCAACCTTACTGTCTACGGTCTAGGCTATTTCATTTGGAAGAATTTGACTCTTCAGGAAAAAGGGGGCGGGGGCACGTGTCTCAGGGGCACCCACTGTATTACCTATATAATATGGCCCCTGGTGCTTCCTACAGAAAGATAGAAAAATTCATCTGCATCCCCAAATGACTTAAAATGTACTCCTAGAATCCTGCAAACATCACAATAGCAGGGAAGCAGTACTTACAAAGGACCAGTGGCTACTTCATTATTAATCAAGACCCCAGATGGAAGTTTTTCTGAGGGCGGAGAGATGCCTGCCTTCTATCTCTTACCCTTCCTCCTTCCTGCCCTCCTCTCCTCATTTGTTAGGTATTCATAGGCTGTGAAGAGTCTGGGTCTGCAAAGGTAAGTCAGAGACAATCCCTGTTCTCAAGGAGTTCGAGCTTCATTTAAGTAGAGCCCATTTAGTTCTGTTTGTTCATTTAGCTCTGTGTGCCATGGATTTAGGAGCACATTCTGCTCAGGATTCCTAGAGGCTCAAAGGATGGAAGGGCCAACTCTTCCTGGCTTAGAATAAGGCTTAGAAGCAGAGATTTTGGAAGCAGATCTTTCCTGATGGGGCAGGACAAGCAGTTATGGATGCAGGCTACATCTGGACCTGTAGAAGATGAGCTCTGGGGACCGGGCTTAGCTGAGTAGTAGAGGTGGGCACTGTGCCTTGCTGGACTGGAGAAGTATGGAAGGCAGCACTGCCTCCTGCTGGCAAAAGATGGGCCAGTTGAAAGGCCTTGACTAGTCCTGCAGTTTTTTAGATTTCTATTTCCTCACTTGTAGAGTGGTGTAGGGGAGGAAGACTTTCCCCTCTGGCCTTGGAGGGTTTGGTAATTAAGTCTATGAAATAAACAGATAATAGATCAGCAGGAGAAAAGGTACGCATATTACATACATGGCCACATGAACTTACTAATCCTTTACTAATGGTTTTGGGGAAAGATGAATGGACCCTGAGAGGACTAGTGATGGCCTGTGACAGAGTCTATCTGGGCAGGCATGGTAGCAACCTCCAAGTCTCCTTGCCTGTGGTTGGAGTTTAATCCTCCCTGGTTGATAAGGTTCCCTGAAGGGAGGCATGACAACTGAGCTCCTTTTGGAGGCTTTGTCTTTCAGTAGATAAGGGGAGGGCTGAGGAAGCTTCTCCTTGCATTTTCTCTTTTCCAAGTTCCCTGAGTCCAGCATGGCATTTCGTAAGGTGGCATTCCCGAGATGTCTTCAATGGCAGCAAGAGAACTGCTCTTTCTACAGCCACGTTTGAATAGAGGAGGAAGTTGAGGCTCTGATGCAGCTAGAGAGAGCCAGGATTCAGCCTGTTTTCCCTTGAAAGAACTACATTCTGTTCTCTCTGCCTGCTCACCACCTCAGGATGAGGGCTTCTACATCAGACCCCTGACCTATGGGCCTGAACCCTCTGATATCGCATATAAATTTTTCTGTATATTCTGGTAATATTTTTTGTGTGTGTGTGGTACTAGGTATTGAACCCAGAGACATTCATTCTACCTTCGAGCTACAACCCCAGCCCAATTTTATTTATTATTTGGAAATAGGGTCTTGCTGGGTTGAAGAGAGTCTCACTACTTGCTGAGGCTATCCTCAAACCTGAGAGCTTCTTGTCTCAGCCTATCAAGTACTGGGATTACAAACATGCGCCACCAAACCCGGCTTCTGGTAACATTTTAAGAGAAGAATGTCCATAGCTTTGCTCCAGTTCTCAGAAGAATTCTAGACCTAAACCCCCCCCAAAAAAAACAAAAACTAAGGATAGCTGCTTTGGAGAATGGTCTTGGGTCCTACCATGCCACCCTGGTATAATCTTTCTTCTTGTTCTTTTTTGCCCCTTCTCCCCCACATTTTTAGGAATGAAATAGTTGACACAATAGACTGTTCTAGGCAATTATTTTTCACTTGAAAGAAATGTAAAACATTGTAATAGAAATATTTCTAAAATGTAAACTTAGTTGCCTTTTGAAGGAGAATGTACTGAACATAACTTAAGTGTTTAATGTTTTGGACATCTTTATGAACATCAATTATTGGCTTGTGTTCTTCTCAGGAGTGTGAGGGATGTAGGGTTTGTCCCTATGCCAAAGGACTCCAGGTTGCTTTCTTTCTTCTTTAATACCTCCCTACCACTCCTGGGGATTATAAAGAGATATGTATAATTGTTTGCGTGGGAGCCCAAGGATGACTTCAGCTTCTCTTTTGATGTAAAGTACTTACTTGTTTTTTTTTTTTTTTTTATAATCATCACTTGCTGCTTGGGCACAGGGAGCTATGTTCTAGGCTCCAGAGCAGTGGGGTCTCAAACTTGAGCATGCATCAACATCACCTGGAGGGCTGGTTAAACTGCAGCTTGCTGGGCCCAAGCCCAGAGTTTCTGATTCTAGAGATCTGGGGGAAAAAAAGGCCAAGATTTTACATTCTTAACAAGCTCCCAGGTAATCTGAGACCTCAGATCAGGAGGCCAGCTTTGAGAACCACTGTTTTTGAGCAGTGCATCTTCAATTTTAATATACATATAATTCACCTGGGGGAATTTGTTAAAATGCAAATTCTGAGTCAGAAAGTCTGGGGTGGCCCCAAGATGTTGCTTTTCTAACCAGCTCCTAATGCTAATTCTACTGGGAGATGCTAATTCTGCTGGGTCTTGGGATGTGCTTTATGTGGAAAGACATTAAAGCAGTGGTTCAAAACCTTGGCTCCATGTTTGAATTAATGTGGAGCTTGTGGGAAAATGAGGAAGAAGAGGAAGAGTCATATCTCAAAATAGATAAACCAGAATCTGGGGAGTTTGAATGGGCAGTCCAGTTGAGAATCTTGTTCTCAAAATTGGGAGGCTGCTGAAAATCTGTCCTCTAAATAAATGAAAGGTTGCAGTATTGAATGTTTGACTGACTCAGGCTATGGTTTGAATAGTGCCTCCAAGATTTAGGTGTCGCCAAAGAGAGATTACTGAGTGTGGGGCTTTAACAGGAAGTTAGGTCACATAGGTTATTCTTTATTTTGAAACAGGGTCTCACTAAGTTGCAGAGTGCCTCACTAGGTAGCTGAGGCTGGCCTCGAACCCGGATCCTCCGGTCTCAGCCTCCCGAATGCTGGGATTACAAGCGTGCGCCACCACGCCCGGCTCACATAGGTTATAAAAGAGGCTTCATGCACTGGTGGGTTTGCTTTCCCTTCTGTCTTGAGAAGACATGGTATTCCTGCGCTCCCTCCCTTCCAATATGGTGCCATCTTGGAAGCAGAGAGCCCTCTCCTGACAATTGAATCTGTTGGCCCCCTGGTCTTGGACTTCCTTGTCTCTAGAACTGTGAGAAAACCATTTTCTGCACCTCATAAGTTAGTCTCAGGTTTTTTGTTATAGCAGCACAAGTAGACTAAGACAGTTTAGTTGTCTTCCAACTGTAGCTGGACTGGAGCTGTATGGAAGGCAGTGCTGCCTCCTGAAAAGGTCAAGGAAGGTTGGAGTGTGACATCATCATTGGCTTGCATGCATTAGCCCTGAACTTTTTCAGATTTATCTTTCCTCACTTGTAGAGTGGTTTAGGAGAAGGGAGAACTTTCCCTCTATCCTCAGAGATATTTGAGAATATCATCTGGAAAGCTTGAAGAGATAAGGATGAAAAATGTTTAAGATTTGCTTCAGCTGTGGTGTAGCTCAGCGGTATAGTGTTTGCCTGGCATGCAGGAGGCCCTGGGTTTGATCCCTAGCACCGGAAAAACTATATGTATATAACCAGGTGGGGTTATTATAATTCCGTTGTTTTCTTCGTTTTTGTAGATATGAGGGATTGAATCCAATGCCTCTGAGCATGTAAAGCAAATACCTTACCACTGAGCTAGATCCCAGCCCTGGGTGGGGTTATTTTAAAGGTGAGGGTGTTGGTCTGTGCTTTCTAATATGTAACCACTAACCACTTGTGGCTATTTAAATTTTAAAGTTTTTTTAAGGAAAAGTCAGCTCCTCCGTACCACCAGACACATTTCAAGTGCTCAGTGATCCCATGTGGCTAGCTGCCACCATGTTGGACAGCACAGAGATAGAACATTTCCATCACTACAGAAAATTCTACTGGACAGCACTGGTGTATGAAATGAGACTGGCCATGAGTAATTAACTGTTGGAACTGGGTGATTGGGTCCCGGGGGAGGGGGGGGGTTCCTTCTCCTATAATGTCTATTTTAAATATCTGTACATTTTTTCATAATAAACTTTATAAAAGATGCCCTGGACCCACTCCAGATCAACTAAATCAGAACCCTTAGAGGTGGGACTGGGGCCAGAGGGCTGTTCTGGCATCTCCCCAGGTGTTGGCAAAGCACAGCCAAGGTTGCACCTTACTGGGGCTAATTGAATAGATGTGTGAGGAATGCTGAGCCCCCACTGTGCTCCTGACCTTTGTGACCTTACTCTATTGTTTGGCTGTTTTTTTTCTGGTGTGGTTAAGGAGGGCAGGGTACCTGTTCTGCCTTCCTCAGACACATAGCAAAATGGGGAGAAAAGAGTCAGAAAGGGCTCTGGCAGATGCCTGGCACTGTATGCATGGAAGAACTTAGTTGCTTTTCCTTGCTCTGAATCTGGTCATGGTGAGGCCTTGGGGTAGAGCTGCCAGATATAGCAAATAAAAATCCAGGAGGCCTTGTTAAAGACAAGTTTTAGACAAACCGAATAATTTTTTGTTTATGTTCTAAGGAATGTTTAGAACGTATAGTAAAATTTATTTGTATTTTATCTGGCAACCCTATCTGGAGCCTCTTTCCTTGCTGCAGCCTGCAGGATGCGGACCCTGAGCTTTTTGTCTGTAGCTGCAGATCTACGGGGCTGCTTTCCTTTGGGAAGTTTTTCTGTTAACCAGCATTCCAAAGGAGATCAGGTCAATAGAGAGGAAGAGAGGAAAAAATAAAATAGGGCTGGGGGTGTAGCTCAGAGTTAGAATGCCCCTGGGTTCAATCCCCAGCACCACAAACAAACAACACAACCCAAAACTAGGTGAAGAGTATCTCTCCATTCTTTTAAAGACACTTTTCTTGTGTGTGGTAATGGTGATATATATATAATTTTTTTTTTTTTTTTTTTTTGCGGTACTGGGGATTGAACTCAGGGGCGTTCTACCTCTGAGCTATACCCCCAGCCCTATTTTTTATTCTTTATTTTGAAATCAAGTCTCACTAAGTTGCGGAGTGCCTCACTAGGTAGCTGAGGCTGGCCGAGAACACGGATCCTCAGGTTTCAGCCTCCCGAATGCTAGGATTACAAGGGTGCACCACCACACCCGGCTTTAATTAGTCCCTTAGGCCAGGTTTGCCTATGGACCTGTGTTCTTGAACTGCGCTTTGGCTGCCTTCTCTCTATAGGATACCTCTCAGTCCTGGCTTCAGACTGAAATTATCTATGAAGCTTTAAAAACACCCATGATTGATTTGGGGTATGTGTCTGGACTACATGTGTTTTAAAGTTGTCCAGGTGATTTTAAGACCCAGCTTGGCTTAAGAATGTCTTCCCTCAAGCCTCAAATACCGGATTTCTTTCTCCTATTAAAACTCCTTTTTAGGGCAGTTTGTCTATCTTAGGTGCCTCTGGAAGAAAGGGGAGCTGCTTAAATGTGTTTATACTAAGATGTGGGTAGTTGCTAGCCTAACTCTCTTGAGCTTATTTTTTTTCCCTGAGTTTTTGCATTTTAAATAATTGGTAGAATATTTAGCTGTGTGGCTTAACCTGTGTGGTTAGGTGACCATGGAGAGTATAGTTGGTGTCAAGGTACATTGGTTTTCTGTCTTTAAGGCTCTTTGTGGTAGGTGATCTATTTTACACCTGGGCTTAAGAGGTGGTAGAAATATTTGACATTAGCTTTCTAGAGTATTTAAATACTTCTAATATAAAAATCAATAAGTTAATGTTAATGACTCAGATTCTTTAATAGCTTTGGAATAATGCTGCTTATACTAAATATTAGCTACCATTGTTATCATTATGACCAAGTTACTGTACATTCTGAACATGTCTTTAGGGAAAAGAGGATTAGATGAAGGTATTTAGAGCTGGGCATGGTGGCTCATGCTTGTAATCCCAGTACTTGGGAGGCTGAGACCGGAGGATCTGGGTTCGTGGCCAACCTCAGCTACTTAGTGAGACCGTTTCAAAATAAAGACTGAGCCGGGCGTGGTGGCACACGCTTGTAATCCCAGCATATGGGATGCTGAGACCGGAGGATCCGGGTTCGCGGCCAGCCTCAGCTACATAGTGAGGCACTCTGCAACTTAGTGAGACTCGGTTTCAAAATAAAGAATAAAAAATAGGGCTGAGGGTATAGCTCAGAGGTAGAATGCCCCTGAGTTCAATCCCCAGTACCGCAGAAAATAAATAAATAAATAAATAAATAAATAAATAAAGACTGAAAAATAGGACTGGGGATTTAGCTCAGAGGTAGAATGCCCCCGAGTTCAATTTCCAGAACCTCACACACAAAATAAGGGGTATTTAGTTCCAGGTCATATTTAAAACAGCTGCTAATGACAGTAAATGCTACAAAATACTGCTAATGATGATTTTTAAAAACACCCCAAATCTACCATTTATTAAGCACTTATTATGCGCTAGGCACTGAGCTGAGCCTTTTATATATGTTCCTATTTTTTTTCCCTTATAACTACCTTACATAAGGCAAGGACAATCCTTCCAGTTGTCCCGAGTATAGAGAGGTTGAGTTACCCAAGGGGGCATGCCTAGTCATACACACGAGGGCATCCTGCCTCTGTGGTCCATTGTGGTCATCCATGGAGAAGCTCTGTGACCTCTCTACCCTTCAGTGTCCCCACCTGTGCTCAGAAGTGTTTGGCCCCTATCAACTGTCTGCCAAGGACTGTGCACCTCCTTTCACCCATCCAGTTCCAAGTTTTGGTTACGTGATTATTTCAATGAAGTGGACACCGGTGCAGTAAAATAGGTTAGAAATGATAATTCAGAGCTCATATTAACTTATTTTAACTATAATTATATTATCATTAGTTACATGCCATATTTAGGATTTTTTTGGTCTATATCTGGGTCAATGGGACAAAGTGGCTTAAGAATACTAGAGTATTTACTAGTCCAGAGGAACCAGGGGCCCAGTGGGTGACCAGGTTGCTAGAAACGCAGAACATACAATGGAGAGAACAGTTCAGGAGTGGTTGGGAGGAAAGTGGCCCTAAGAAGGGTCTGACCACTGTTTTAAGAGGAAAGAAATCCCAGTACCTGGGAGGCTGAGTTGGGAGGATTGAAGTTTTGAGGCCAGCTCATGGGAGCTTAGCGAGACTCTTTTTCAAAATAAAATAGAGCTGAGGGAATAGTTCAGAGGTAAAACACCCCTGGGTTCAATCCTCAGTACAAAAAAGAAAACAAAAAAACAGAGAAAGAGCCCTTGCAGTCAGCTGTTAGAACCACACACCAGTTTTTCTGTTTGGATGCTCTTGAGGGGCTGACCTGTTTTAAAAGTATAATTGAGGAAAAACCACTTCATCTTCACTCATTATTTACATATTTTAACACCAAATATTTGATTTGGGTATTTATTAGTTTTTCATTAAAGAAAATTCACATTCAGACTTTTTGCTGTTGGTATCTTTGTTTCTTATCAGATGTGCAAAATTCCACCAGCCTTTCTGTTCAGCATCATGGAAGCAGTTTTGACGTCAGGAGGGGTGGGGGTCAAGAGGGGAGAGCCCTATGGCCAAGTGTGTGATTTCTGGAGCCAGACACACTGTTCAAATATAGTTTTGATGGGCTGGTAGCTGTGTCCTCTCGGGCAGGTTTCTTTAACTGTTCTCAGCCTGGTTTCCTCATTCATAAGAGGGGTGATCGTCCTCTCTCCTGGGTTTCTGGTGACTTTGTGAGGCTGGGTGAAGTGCTGGGCACATAGTGGGCCCTCAATATAGTGACCCTAGATTCTGAAGGGAGGGGACCCCAATGGGACCAACAGCATTCAGGAGGAACCGCCTTCCCAGGACATGGGGGGTGGCTACCTGGTGCCCGTCTGTCCTTAGGAGTCTGGCTTCCTTCTGTGGTGGCCAGCCTGGCCTGTCCTCCCCGCCCCATCCAGGAAGTGCTCATTCATGTATGTCTATGGCTGTGAGAGCATGTCACACCCTCCCTGTTGGGGACAAATGGCAGGTTGAGCAGGTTCACACACGTAGCTGGGGCCCAGGATCTTTGTCCAAGGAACATTTAAGTGGATAAAACCTTTTACCTGTTGGAGATTAAATGCTCTGGGAAACCTGTGGTTAGATAATCTAGTACAGAGGAAAAAACACTATAAATAATTGCTCTGTTGTTTTGTGTGGCTTCTCTTGATAGAAATGAAAGCTTGTTTTTCAGCAGCAAGAGCAATAAAAACATCTTTGGAGGAGGAGCTGGCTCTTTCTGACTTGAGAGCAGATGATTTAGAGGGGTCTCTGTGGGAGATTAAATGGGATTCAGGTAAACAGCTGAAGGGTTTACATGAGATTAAGCTTTAAAAGCACCATCCTAAGGGGGGATTTTCCTTTGCAGAGATAACAGCCCAAAGCAGCAGCTTCTGAAGCAAGGGTGGTGGCAAGGATTTAAAGAACGAGGATGGACTTCTCCACAACTCTTCCTGAGAATGGTGCCCAGAGGTGGGAGGCAGGCTTTTCTCACCTACTGAAATCTTCCTCTTAGTCACTGGGGTGTTTGCTGTCTGAGTCTGACCAAGCGGACAAAGGGCAACTTGAGGCCCTCAGGCCAGTCAGACCAGTGACCCACAGAGCATGTCAGGCACTGTAGTAGACCCTGGGGACAGTGTGTGAATAAAACAAACACATATCTCTGCTCCTGTGGCACTTATATGCCAGTAGGAGAGATAGACCACAGACAGGTCATGGTTGTTATATAATTGTAACTAAAGGAAAAAATTAAGAAAGGGGAATATAAACTATCCAAGGGGAGCTTGAGGTGTTAGGGGAACAGGCAGACCTTGCAGTAACTTCTTGAAGAAAGTGAGGAAGTTAACCATGCAACAGTAAGTGAAGAACAATGTGGGCAGAGAAGACAGTGCAAAGGCCTTGTACACAAGGAAGCCAGTGTGGCTGAAGCAGAGAGAACCAGGAGGTATAGGATAGAAAACAAGGCTAGAGAGGCAGCGAGAGGCAGATGTGCAGGGCTTTGCAGGTCATGGCCAGGACTCAGACCTTGGCTCTTAAGGAAAGTGGGAACCATTGAGGGTTTCTGAGGAGAGGAGTGGCCTCATCTGAGACCTACCAGGATGATTCTGACTGCTTTGTAAGAATGGCCAGTAAAGGGCAAAGGTCAAACAAGAGGCTGGTGAGGAGCCACTGCCATGATCCAGGCCAGTGATGACAGTGGCTGGCATCAGGGAGGTGGCCATAAGAAGTGATATTGGTATATTTGAGCACAGAGTTTGATTGTATTGACATGCCTCAAATAGATTTCAAGATTAAAGCTGAAACCAGGAATGACTCCAAGGTGTTTGATCTGAGCAACTGGAGGGATAGAGTTGCCATTATGTGATACAAGAGAGACTGCAAGGGGCTGGGACCTAATTTGGAGTTGCATCATGGCCATGTTAAATTTGAGATGTCTAACTGGGTGCTGCATCACATGCCTGCAGTCTCAGGTACTACAGCAGCTGAAGCAGGAGAATTATGAGTTCAAGGCCAGCCTGGGCAATTTAGAGAAGCATGTGACCTGTCTGGGAGATGTGTAGGGTGGCTGGATGTCTGGTTCTGGTGTTCAGGGGAAGGCCCATGCTGGAGATATAAGTTGAGGACTTAGTATGGAGGTGGTCTATAGGGCTATGAGGGTAGAGAAGCTCAGGGTACCTGGGAGCCAGCTGGGTCCTTGGTGGTTGCCTGCTGCATACCTGGCATCTTTTAAGGGGGAGACTAGAGTGCATGGAAGTGAAGGTTATACCTTTAGTTAGTTGGAAAGTCTGAGCTACAGTCCATCTCTACTAAGGCTTAGCCAGACATATTTCTTTAGTGTTTTATGGGAGCTGTCAACTGGCAGGATTTGCTGGGGTGCACATATACACGCATGTGCGTGCGTGCGTGCATGCACACACACACACACACATACTTTTTGTGTATGTGGTACTGCGGATTGAACCTAGGGGCATTCTATCTTCAAGATACACCCCCATCCATTTTTTATTTTTTATTTTGAAACAGGGTCTTGCTAGTTTGCTAAGACTCTTAATAAGTTGCCGAGGCAGGCCTTGAACCTATGATCCTTCTGTCTCCACCTCCCAAGTACTGGGATTACAGGTGTGTATCATCATGTCTGGCTGCACATATTATCTTTATAGAGCACAGCAAATCCCTCGTCTCCCCTACTTAATCCCTATAGTGCTACTCAAGAATGGTGTAGCCCATGGATGGCTTGCTACTGGTGGATAAAGAGATGAGGCCAGAAATTGGGAAGAAGCATTTAGAAATTCTTGTGACAACTTGAATTTGCCACAGCATCCAAGGGCAACATCAGTAGACTTGTCCTACTGAGCAGGGTGTGGACAAGTTTGGGTGTTGTTGATCTCACATGGTGGCTCATTTGTGGTATGAACTATGTATGAATCATGAGTGGTAGGACCATGTAGCAGATTGCAAATAAAATGAATAAACACAGCTCCTTCACTACAGATGGAGAGAAGTGCTGCCCCAGCAAGATGCCTCTGAGTAAGTCCTCAGTAAGTACCTGTTAGATGTGAGTGCAGAATCATCTTTTCCTCTTGTCTGAGACTCTGGTTCTGCCCTGGCCAAATGATGACATCAGCAATTTACATTGGCCCTGGGAGAAAGCTTTCCTCTCCTTCCTGGAGGCCTGTGGCTTGAGTGCCATCTCCCAGGAGGTAACCCATCTCGAGCAGTCTCCCAGTCACTGCAGCCTGTCCTGAAGCGTGAGCCCAACAGTGTTTACAGGAGGATCACTAGAGCTGAGTCTCTCTTGGCTTTCAGGATAGGGAGGAGATACATTTTAGTTTCAGATGGGCACTGAGCTCTTGTGGAAAGGAAATTTGGAGGGAGACAAATGCCACTGTTAACCTTCTTGGGTCTCCATCTTTGCTTCCCTATAAAATGCAGCAGCCCTGGTCCTGTTGGGAGAGTTCACAGACACAGTGGTGGGAGTGGACCTGGTGCTGAAAAGATGCTCAACACAAGTTCTGGAAGGTCACACCATGCAAGTGACTTCTTGCTTCTGAATCCAGATATGTCCTCCAGCTCTCAGCTCCTCATCTCAAGGCCTGTGTGGTTGTCCCTTTTCTCCCTGTCCCTCCCTTCCCTCCTTTGTTCACCTGTAGGATTTGTGGTCACCATGCTGGATCCCATGTGGCTGGACTGTCATTTCTACTGACGACTCCAGAGGGTTCCATCCCTGCTGGTGATGAAAAGAGATAGCTACAGGGGCTCTTGCAGTTACATTGGCCCACCCTGAACTCTCTCCTCCACTCTCCAATCATGCTATCACCGAGGCTAAGAAAGGAGGCAACTCAGCTGAAATAAGCTCCCAAGTAGGCCCTCCTGACATTTGAGCAATCCCCACCCCCATTGCCCAGGGCTGTGTTCCCAACTTGTCACTTGCCTCTGAGCCAGTTTCCAATTGTCAGTCTTTCTGGTCTCCCTATCTCCTTCTTTTCTCACTCTAGCTCCGGTCTTTGAGGAGTCATGCAGAAGGCAAAGGTGGTGTAGGTATGATTCATGTCAATATCTAACTTAGGTGTACCACCTGTCTTATTTTGTAAGTGCCATCTTAGGTAACCCTTGCCTTCAAGTTCTAAGTTCCTGGTGATTAATATGCTGCTGGTGGCTTATAGCTCCAGCAAGGTGCCTTCCCTTGTTTGCAGAGTGGATTCCTATTTTCTGCCTCTGCTGGCACAGGAGCTCAGATTTCAAAATATGCCACTAAACAGATGGCAATCGGGGATATTTGGGAATTAAATGCCTTGTTCTATTTGTCTGGTTCTGTCCTATCTTAATTTGGGGATATAGCTTATGTCCATTTGGCCTGCATATCTAGCAGATAGGAATATCCTATCTTATTTCAGTAGCAGGAAATAGTTTATTATAAAGGGAGTATATATGTCCTTATATCCCATATTATATGCATACAGTACTCCAAACAAGTGATTCTGGTCTCCACAGGTTTCCTCAGCTGCTATGAGATTGAGAATGTTGGTGACATGGGCACCAGAAACTGGTGGGCACTTAAGGCAGCTCCTCCAGATAAGACTCAGAGTAGAAATGGTACAACAGAGTCTGGGGAAAAGGACAATCAAATGCAAATTTTCTTACACAGTAGTATCGAAAATCATACATTGGAATCCAAGATTCAGCCAGCAATATTGTAAAAAGATGCCCACATCTTATTTAATCTCTCCTAGGTTTTTCTCTGTTGCTTCAGGTTATGATTTAAAGCCTGCCAATTTGATGTTCACAATCATACGGAAGACTCTTCAAGGTGGGCACCAGTTCTCATGTTGCATGCTAAGGAGGATTTTGAGACACCAGAGCCCACCTCTAGAGGGACCAAGTCCCTGGCAGAGACACCTCACATGTGTCATGGCAGTGATCGGCCCGTGTGGGAAGAGTGGTCATATAGAAAGGGGTTAATTTTCTTGTGCCTCCATCAGAAAAACAGTGAAGACCAGTGAGGTAAAAGGAAGCTCAAGACAAGATTTTCCATGGCTACACTGGCTGCCTTGTGGCAGGTGATAAGCTTCCATCCTGGAAATGTTCTTACAGATGACCTGCCTGAAAGAGGGTCCATCAGTGCCTGTGAGGTTGGAGTAAATGAATTAGCAAACTCCTAGTTTTGAAAAAGAGTGGCATATCTCCTTTTGGTTTATGGTTCTGAGTTTATTTCCCATAGTGCTAGGCAGATGCTCTGTACTCAGAAAAATAACTCTTCACTAGTAAAATGGACAGATTTTCAAATTTCAAAATTAAACTAATTTCTGAAGAGTTTGGTAACAGCAGAGGGGAAAAAAAAACTTCTATGGATGTTGAAAATCCACATCTGCTTCCCAAATTTTGTTCTCTCCAGTAGAACATGGGGAATGAAAATCCTTACTTCTTTGCACACCATTGAGTACCTGTGTATGGGATAATAAAATAGTGCAGTGGCTCTGAAGTCAACAGTGGTCTAACTCATCTCTTTACTTCCAATTTCCCCTCATTTCAACTCCCACAATTTTGCCTGAATTGTTAAGTGCCCAGGTCATCAGATCACTTCCTACTTTAAAAACATCAGCATTTGTCTATCATCTGTAAAATATAAGTCTAAATTACTTCCTCAGAATACAAACTTTCTTCCACCAGACCCCGTGTGGTTCTTCCCAGGTCATCTCTAATCCTCCCCCCAAATTCACATCCAACCACATCACTTCCCATATGGCCCAAGTTGCCTATTTGTCCCCAAAGCACTAATTCTTTGTGCTTAAGTCTATTGTATTGCAACTTGAGATCATAAATGATGTCTCCTGTCCTCCTTCCGTCTCTCCCTCCAGGCTTGATTCAGATCATATTGTCTTTAATTTCTACCCCTCACCACACTAACCAATCAGTTTTGCTTTTCTACTGCTGGCCTTTGTGGGTGCTATTCCTTTGCCTAGATAGCTATTATTGACCAACTTAACAGATTTTCATTCTTTATATTTTACTATTTCTTATAAACACAATACTGTTGAATTTTTTAAAAATCCAGTGTGACAGTCTTTGTCTCTTAACTAAAATTTCCAGTCTGTTTATATTTAATGAAATTACTGAAATATTTGGGTTTAAATATAACATTTGATTTTTTGTATAAGTATCCTGATCTTTTCCTTTCCTTTTTAGATTTACTTTGGACTGAATTAAATTTTTTTTTCTTGTTTTCTCTATTCACAAGTTTGGAAAATGGGCATTCTCCTATTAGTGATTGCCTTAGAAATTGCCACTAAAGCTGGGCATGGTGACGCACTCTTGTAATCTCAGTACTTGGGAGATTGAGAAAGAGGGATCACAGATTCAAAGCCAGCCTTGGCAACTTACCAAGGCTCTCAGCAACCCAGTGAGACCCTGTTTCCAAATAGGAAATATAATTGGGTTGGGGGTATAGTTTGTACATAGAGCGCCTCTGGGTTCAATCCACAGTACCACAAAAAAAAAAAAAAAAAAAAAAAAAAAGCCAATTAAATATACTTAGGCTTACTTATCTAATTTTCAGGTCAAAATGTTTACCCTCTTTCTGGCTCATACAAAAACCTTAGAATAATTTATATTTACTTTCTCCATGTTCTTCTCACATGATTCTGTTGATGAAAATTTTAATTATATTAAAGGAAAACGTATAAAACATTATAATTCTTCTTCTGCAATGATATTTGTTAGATATATTCATATGTTGACTCCCCCCTCCCTTTTGGTACTAGAATTTGAACCCAGAGGCATTCTACCTCCAAGCTACACCCTATTTATTCCTTAGACAATTACTTGTGGATAGGGATGTGTACTTACCAGCACCTAGCATAGTGGCCTGTTAATAGTAGGTGCACAATAAATATCTGGTCTCTAAAAAAATGAGTGCAGAAGTGTATTTGGCATGTAGGAGATACTGGCTAGATGCAAAGGACTGTCATGCTTTTAATATATCCTATTAAGAGGCATTCTTTGGGTTTGGGAATGTGCTCAGTGGTAAAATACTTGCCCAGCCCAGCATATCTGAGGCCCTAGGTTTGATCCTTGGTACCATTAAAAAACAACAAAAAACAACAAAAAAAAACTTTAGCTGGCCATGGTGGTACATACCTATAATCCCAGTACTTGGGAGACTGAGACAGAAGGATCATAAGTTCAGCAACTTAGCAAGACCCTCAGTTAAGGTGAGACCCTGTTCCAAAATAAAAAGAAGAGTTCGGGGTGTAGATTGGACGTAGAATGCCCTCAGTTCAATCTTCAGTAACTGCCCCCCCCAAAAGGCATTATTTGTCATTTTTATTTTCATAGATCAACAGATAAGAGTGCAATATTATGAATTCAGATCAGCTCTCTTGAGATTTAAGTGTGCATTTGCCCTCAAGAACTGCAGCTGGCATCTTACTGTGGCTACCTTCCCCTTCTCTATGTAGTATCTGTGGATTCTACATAGAAGATGTGAGAAGAACCACAGGATGAAGGCAATCCATCTAGAGAACCTGCTGTGCTTTAATTTGGTTCTGTAAGTACTGAAAAACATAGGATGAGACAGATGTTGCAATCTAGGTGGACAAATTTTAAATAGAATTTCCAGGCTTCATTATCTTTTGATAATGTGCAATACAGAACATTTAAGTACCCAAGTCAGAAACTGATATAGTTATTATTGCAATTAAATGTTTGTATTCACAGTGCTTAGTAGGTCCTCAGGAAATGTGCGTTAATTACAACTAATAGCCAACATTTAGTGCTTACTGTATCTGAAGAATTATTTTAACTACCTGATGTATATTAATTTATTTAAGTACCTCAACATAGCTATGATCCCTAATTTTACAGGTGAGGAAACAGTGGCTAGCATGATGCAGTACCTGCCTTAAGTCACACAAATGAGAGGCAGAGGCAGAGCCAAGGTTCAAATATGGCTCCTCTGGCTCTGATGTCTATATGCTTAAGCTTGCATGCTACTGTTGAAGAAACAAGATTGGTGTATAATTGGTTTTCCAAGGCTGCCCAGGGCTGTGGGCTGTTGTGAGGCCCAGTGGTAACCCAAGGACCTCTGGCGCATGGACCTCTGTGTGTTTATCAAAGTAGCCTCAATAGAGTAGTTTCCTTGCCTCTTTTGGGTTTATGAGTTATTTCCAAAAAGCTGATATGTCAGGACCCACTGGATAAGGGGAAGGCATTTCTGTGGCAAGACAAAAAGAAAACATGAGGAAAGATCTTTTAAACTTTAGAGATGGAATTAATATGCCAGAATTGTTTCTTATGCTTTAGTGAGTTGTCTCACAACTCACAACTCCTTCATATTTTGGAATGACATCATTGGTGACACATGGAAATCAGCCTCAGAATTTTGGGGTAAGAGTGTCATGTTAATGTACCTCTACCTAGAAGCTGTGAAGTCACAGGGTTTGGGTTTCCCCCAGATACTTTCTTTTATACTTGGTGGACATTTTTCTTTCTTCAGTCACACAGAAATTGGCTTAATTCTCAATGACTCCCTGACCTGGGGAACATGTCCACACGTGGAGAAGGGTGAAGAAGCAAAACCCCACTGTATGATCAAGACTTCCATTTTTTCCTGATTCCTCTTGCCCAACTGAGCCTGCACTAAACTTTTCCTTTTAAATGTTCATGTGGCATCTGAATTGCTGACTCCAGGGCAGCCTGGCATCTGTCATCACCTCTGGCAGGACAGGCCTTGGTAGAGTCAGGCTGGCTCCATTCAGGACTTTGACATTGTTGATAAGGCTGGCTGCCACATAGGAATTGTAAAGGTTTAACACATGTTCATCTGGCAAAGCTGAATTAAAATCACACTCCATTGGTGATGTGTGGTGAGGACCATCCCTGCTTAGATATTTGACTCTCTGGGCTTAAATGTTAGTGGGGTTAAAGAAAGAAAAAAAATCTTGATGTATCCAAATTCACATTTTCATACTTTTTGAGCACTGACTCACTCCTGCAGTCAACCATACTGTGTATTCATACTGTGTGTGTTCCTTGCATTTCAACCCTGCCATTTGGGGACTACCCTAAACAGATTGCTCATGAATAGAGCCAAGTATGGATTTTTATCTTGTAGAAATTAACTGGTCATTGAATTTGCATTGATTGCAAGCTGGAGGGTTGGGGAGCAATCCAGAGAGGATTCTGAGGCTCCCATGGGGTTGGCCCTGGCTGGCACTGTGGCATGGGTGGGTGTCCCCGGAAGGCCCATTATAGCCCCTGCTGCCCCTGTTTCTTTTCTCGCCTCAGCTGTGGCCAGTGGCTGGTGCCCTGCAGGAGCCAGGTGTGGAGGCCAGAGTTCCCTATTGTGCTGGGGCATAAGCAGAGCTTCCTCCCCACATGTGCCATCCTGACTGGATCATCTGTATGGGATTTTGCCCTTTTGAGGTGGGAGGAATGAAATGTATGCTGTTGTTTTTTACATATTTATGTTTTTTTCTTGTGCATGGGCTGAAAGCGAATGCCCAGGCCTGCAATGCCCCTAGCCCTCCCTACTCTATACTGTCAGGTAGCTCCTTGGGAAAGGTTTGCCTTCCTTCCTGTCATGTCATACTGGTTCTGTGCAGCCACGGTGGGGACAGGTGTGGGGTCACAGTGCAGGCAGAAGGGTGGGTAGGAGGCAGTCCCTTCTTCCCAGTCTGGGAGAGGCTTTAGCTCTGCTTTTGGTCTGGAGTCTCTCCTTTGCAATTGCTTCTCTCATCTCAGCACTTTGCAGAGCTGAACTGTGTGTGTCCATTCATTCTTTTGCACAGCAGCTTGGAATCCATGAGACCACTCTTGGGCCAAAGAGCTGAGTTTTTTTGGCAAATGCCTTAAGAGTGAATGGAGTCATGGACTGCCATTGGACCTCCCCTTCCACACCCAGTTTCTAGAATGCTTGCGTTTGCAAATATCATGAACCAGGTCTGTTGTGAAATCAGGGGTCCTAACACTAGTGCTACGTCAGGTAGAGGGAGACTTCTGGGGCAGCAGCCTCATTGCAGCCAGGAGGCGAGTGAGAGGGCTCTGAGTTCAAATTCTTTCTCTGTTACTGGGAAAGTTACTTAAACTCTGAGTTCAGTTTCTTTCTTGGTAAAACAGAGATGCTACTGTGGACTCACTTGTTGAAAGGATGCTTATAGTAATATTTCCATTTTAATGCTGGGTAAACTAAGACTAGAAGTGACCTGCTTAAGGTTCATAGGGTGAAGACAGGATAGTGGTCAAGAAGGAGGCCTGGGCTCAAGTCCAGGTTCCCCACCTCAAGCCCTGTGATCCTAGGCCTGTTGTTTGGCCTCCAGAACCTATTTTTGTGCAGGAAAAATGGGAACAGTAACTATCACCAGACAGTATGACAGTAGTAAAATGAGGTAGCATATGTTTTATAAACTGTTAGAAATTTTAAAGCTGTGAAACGTGTCCACCTTTATAGTTGGTGACTGAGCAGGCTAACAATGAGCTCTGCAGAGCTCCTGGCCTGTGGGCTCTTGAAAAGATTTTTAAAGTGTTTCCATGGCTAGTTCTCTAATGTAGTTCTTATAGTAAAAATTCAACTAATACAGAAGGGTGAAGAGCAAAAGCCATCTCCTCCCATCAGCTCTGCTCCCTAGAGGTGACTTGTCACTTTTAAGTCCTTCCAGAAGTAATCCATGCACTCATGTACATACACGTGGACACAAAGACATGTACACATCTAGTTGTATATGCTGCATGTGACCTATTGCATGTGGGCCATTTTTTTTTTAAATCAAGAGCTCAAATGATGAAGATCCAGGTAGTTCCTAGAGTATTGGCTATTAGGAACAGTGCCACTTAGAGCATCCCTGGATTTAAGACAGATGTTGAAAACAGCACCTAAGGTCCCAAAGCTTTCAGAATTATCTCTCTTGCACTCAGTAGAATGAATCTCTCCTCAGAATTCTGTTGTTAATACTGTGGTTTTCCACTGCTCCACCCAGTTAAATTTAATCATGCCATGTGACTTCCAGATAAAATGATGTGTGTGTCTAAAGGAAAGGGACCTGACAAAGCTTTTCTTTTTTTAGATCCCCAAGAATACAGCAAGCTCTCTTCAGAAGGCCTTGCTTTCAGAGCCCTTCTCTCTTTGACATTTATATTTGCAGCTCATCCTTCAGTGTCATTGGTGGAAGCTGGTACCATTAATTGGGTTGCAGAGGGTGGCTATGTGTATTTCAAAATATGTCTTTCTACACACAAAACAAGCCCAGTTACTTTACTTAAAAATAGTTTACATACATAAAAAGAAATCACATATCTGTTTGATTGCATTTGGCCTGTTTGGCTATTTGAGTAGTATATTGTCACAGCCTATCCAAATTTCTTTGCCTATTGTTGACAACAAATGGGATTCATTTCTCTAGCTAGAGCAAAGCACTTCAAACATCTCAAACTGAATATTTAGGGGTTAGAGCAATTCTTATGATTTCATGTTGCAGTGTAAAATGGTTTCATTTATGGTTTAAAAAAAAAGTCCATGGATTTGTAGGCTTTGGTGCTTTGATTCTGATGTGGATATTTTTCCAAAATGTCATGGCCACAACTCTGAAGTTGTGTTCCAAATACACTAGGGAGCCTGAAAGGAATCCTGTAGAGTTGTGCCTTTTATTTTAATAAAGACTCTTGGAAATGTAACTCCAAGAATCAGGTGTGGAAGGAATGTTGGGCCTCTCGTTAAGGTCTGGATCTTTCCCACAGGACTTCTAATCAGTAGCTTCCAGCTCCTCTTTTTCCTCCTCCTGCAGAGGTTTGCCTGGTTGTCTTACCACCAACCCAGTCCTTGCTGGCAGCTGTCACCCCTGCCTGCCCTGCCCATGAGCTGTGGGCCCCAGAACCCACCTGCTGACTGACTCCTCCTCTAGGCCTAGAGTGCTTGATGTGTTGATTGCAGAATTGTCTTCAGCCCTGGAAGTGCTGACTGCTGGTGACTCTTGTTTCTGGTTCATTGTCCCAGTTCCTACCCTCTCCCCCTTTGCAGGCCAGAGCTTGAAGAACCTCTGCCCTTGTCTGGCTGCTGCCTGCTCTCCTGCCTGTTTGACTCTTTTCCAGAGGTCCCTTTGTGATGGCTGTCTGTTCTCTGAGCACACCCTGTGTGAAAGGACTTGCTGAGAGAGAATGTGGCATATTAAGGCTGGTAGAGAGGAACCCTGCCATTCTGATTTCTGTGTAACAAAAATTGGAAAAGCAGGAGTGATGCTTGATCTAAAACAAAAACAGCAGCAACCACAAAAACCCAGAACTACAAACTACAGGTTCCGTGCAGGTAAGAACGCCGCCATCTTGTAGAACACCATAGAAAGACCACTAACATGAAAACAATAACCCTGCAAGGAGTCTTGACGATGCTATTGAAGTGAAATGATTTTAAAAACCTCTGCAGTGCTTGACTGTAATCTAAAGGAAGCTTTGCACTTTGAACATCCTGACTTTTTATGAAACTCATAAAACTTTGTCTCTAAATGCCAATGTGCTAAAAGCTAAGATTTATCAGGTATCTTTAAAAGTATGGAAAAGGATTCTCTTATGATCTATGAATGCTAGTAATAATATTAGTAGTAATAAATGCCATCTTTTAATAGAATACCTCTTTCCTCCAAAGACCTTTCAGACCTATTCTCTTCCTGTTTTCCTATGCAGCAGATAATGTCATAGTCTTCATGCGCCAGAAACCGTGGTCTGAAACTCAGAGTTTAACATGGGTTGGAATTAGAACTCAGGTGCATTGCTCTTTCTTATAGACTTGCTGCCTGGGTTTTTATGTGGTTCCTTGCTGTGGTAGCCTATAACATACAGTTGCTACTCGGCAAGGCAAACAGTTTTAGTCTCATTACTACTGGGGAGGTAGATATCTGAGTTAATTTTACCCAGGATGGATGTGTAGTTACAGAAAGCCAGCTTGGTGGGTTATACTTTCAGCATTTTGGCCTTGGTGACCCATACAGATGGCTTCCCATTTGAATGGAATACACAGCTTGAGCTGGGTTCAGTTGCAGAAAATGGAGTCCATCATAGCAACCTTAAGAAGGGATTTGTTATAGGGAATTAAAATTTGTCTTGTAGAATTATTAGTTCTGACCCAGGTATGGTGATGAAAACCTATAGGAGGCTGAAACAGGAGAATTGCAGGTTTAAGGCCAGCCTCAGAAATTTAGCAAGACCCTGTTTCAAAATTGAAAATTAAAAAAAGAGCTGGGGGTGTAGCTCAGAGGGAGACTGCTCCTGGATACCAAACAGATAAATAAATAAATAATCAATCCCCAGTACCAAACAAACAATATTATTAGTTCTGAAGACACAGGTCTCTGGATAGAAGTTTCAGGAATTAGTGCCCCAAAACCACACTAAAGAACTGGACCATTCAAGGAAGGTGCTACTTCTTTTACAATCATGAGTCAACTTCTGAAGAACCATATCACAGCTGCCACAATTGAGAAGGTACCACAATCAGGTCCCACAACCATGCCCCAGCTCTTAGAAGCAGCACCTGTAAACTGATGTCCTAGTCTTGCCTTCTGGTACCTGAGGCTGGAATATTGACTAATAAAACTTGTGGAACCAGGTGCCTCCTGGGTTTTGCTTGCTGGGCTTTAGCAGCTGCTGCCAAAGTGTGGTCTCTGCCTTACTTTTGCTTTCTAAATTTCACAAAAGCACATCTGATTGGCTGACCTAAATTGTATCTGGAAGCTCAGCTTCAAGGGCTCTGAGGGAATGAGGTTTTAGCTTTCTTGCCTCAACAGAGCAGATGGGCATCTAGATGGAGGATAGAAGGTAGGTCGAAAACCAATTGTATCCTTGATATCTATGATCAGTAATAACAGATCTTGATTTCCATAGTTGACTAAAGAGGCCAGAACTGAAATTTTAGCCAGAACATGGAATAGGTGTGAATTTTTCTGGTATGTGTGGGTGACCCCAGAAATAATCAGCAAAGAGTTAAAAGGAGCACAGGGCCACAGGTTTGTACTCTGGCTCTCACTTAGCTTCTTTGGAACCATTACACTGAAGTTGCAACATCTCAAGGGAAGTTCTTGTGAACTACAGTCTCACTGGATGTTATTAGGGGTGACAATATGTTAAGAAGTTGTCTTAATTGCAGAGCCTCTTACTATGCTAATGCTTATTGTGAATCTCTAGATGGGGATATAGCATACAAGGGTTCCCCAAACTTGACCACAGGAAAGCCCCAATTCAAAAAAAATGCAGAAGTAGTATTTCCCAACAAAAGTGTGAAATGCTGTTTTGAAGAGGAAGCAGGGGGTACTATGCAGAAGAGGTTTGCTAGATTTCTAGGGAGTTGACCTTTTCCATAGCCTCTATCAAGAATATTTACTGTCAAAATGATAGCGTTTCCTGAAGGACACATGGTAGTCTGCCCTTCAGGAAGAACCAAAAGACAGGAGCCCGTGACATTGGAAATTAACTTGTATGGTCAGATGGCTGAGAGTCATCCTTAGGGGCCTCTCTAAGGATATAGCCTGTGATCACTATTAGAATAATAGCAGTAATGAAGCATTAATCAATTGTAGACAACATCTTATTTGTATCGATCTGTTACAGAAGTAGATGGTGTTGCTGAGGAGATGTGCTTAGATCAAGGAAAATAAAGACAGCAGAGTATGGAGTTTAGGGTCTATGGTGAGAGTGTCCTGGATGGAGGAGAGGATATTCAGGGTATTAAGTATTCTTGACAGGTGCAACTGAGCAGGAGATGGAATCATAGAAGGCAAGACCAGGCACCTTATGCGGATGTGTAACTGGGACAGCAAAGCCAGAGTGATGGTAAGAATTGGTCTAGGAATAAAGGTCATTAGTAAGCATCCTCCAGAAATAAAATTCAGAAGAGCATCTTTAGGCAACTTTAAAGATGAGCTTGGATCTTTTGTGTGGAGGGGTACTGAGGATTAAACCCAGGAGCATTCTACCTCCAAGCTACACCCCCAGCCCTATTTTATTTTATTTTTTTAAACAGGGTATTACTAAGTTGCTGAGGGCTTCTCAAGTTGCTGGGGCTGGGTTGAAACCTGTGATCCTCCTGTCTTGAGTCTCCCAAGTACTGAGGTTAAAGGCATGTGTCACCATGCCTACTTGAACTTAAGTCTTACAGTGTCTCTTTCATTTCTGTCCCAACTATCTAACAAAGAATTTGTGGTGTGTGTTCTTTTTTTAGATCTCAACTTAAGCATTCAAACAGGGTACTGGCTATAAGACAAGAACTCAGCTCTGGGTGTACACCTCTGCTTCTTAACACTAGCTGGGTTCTCAGAGGATATGAGATGTGCCTTAAGTGGATTTATACTCACTAATGGGAGCTGAAAGTTACAGAATTAATTTGCTGATAGGTGTGTAGCTCGGTCTGCAGAGTTGTCACTGTATCTGATGTTTTCTGACTGATGGAACTTGAAGTCCTGAGACTGATACCAGCTTTATAAGTATATAAAGGACTACCAATTTTCCTTCTCCAGTTAACATAAGATCAAATGTGGAGTGGAGCTGATAAGCTGTGACGGCCCTTTCCTCTTCTGTCTCTTTGGGCTCAATTCTTCAGTACTGATTCCTTTATTGGAGTGACCCGCCCCCAGCACTTTTAATAAGTGGAGACTTAGCATCGTTACTAAATCCTAGCTTTTTCTAATAACATGGAACTCTGTACTTCCTATCTGTTGTCTTGGAGCAATTACTTATCACACAGTTACCAGATATTTGAATTTGTGCCTAGACTCTTAAGAATTGTCATTTAATTTTGATAGTTCTGATTTAATCTTTATAAGTTTTTATTTTAGAAAACATCAATATCAAAAGCAGAGAGAATACTATAATAGCCGGGTGTGGTGGCACATGCTTGTAATCCCAGCATTTGGGAGGCTGAGACCGGAGGATCCGGGTTCGCAGCCAGCCTCAGCTATCTAGTGAGGCACTCCGCTGTCGGGGGCCTAGCCTGGCCAGCTGGACCTTGCCTCTAGATGGCGCCTGGTAAAGTGCCAGAAGCAGCTACAGGTGGGCTGTGCCACGCCAGAGCGCATGCACCAGCACACCCGACTCGTGGCCGGCCAGGTGAGAGCTGTATGAGACACCTCGTGGCTTAGGCCCGGTGCAGCTATAAGAGCCTCCACCTCTCGCA